>JAGFVP010000102.1:0-92419 GCA_021031095.1 Bathelium albidoporum
GTAGAGGTGGTGGGAGGAGGAGGAGGAGGGGGAGAGTAAGACATTATCGGCGGCGTTGGGGTTGTCGGTGGTAGCAGGAGTGGTGGTGTTGGGCGGTGGAGAAGCGGTTTGTAGGGCGCGGAGGGCATCAGTGTGGTAGAGATAAGGATGAGGGCTGCGGTCGCGGGGGTGCAGGTGTTGGAGCTGGTCCGATCTGAGGTCTTCATGTTCTAGCGACGCATCTGTAGAGCTTGTTTTTGTCCTTGTAGTTGATCGTGGCTCCAGGTTAAGCGGCTTGGGTCTTGGCATGCTGCCAATTAGCGCGGTGTTGAACGTTTATGCCATGATGTGAAAGGATATTGTCGCTGGTTGAGGGAAGCCATGAGGTTGGGTGCGTGAATGGAGCAGCATTTTCACGTGCGTGATTGAGAGTTTACGTAGCTCTTACTTTCTTAGATATCCCAACCGGTTGGCCCGATCAGGAAACCTACCAGCAGCTTTGGCTTCGATACTGAGGAGAACCAATACTTGAGACTCTATACATTGCATGTTGGAAACTGGAGATGCCTGCTCTAAGAAGATTCTCTTCTCCAAAAAGTAGCGATTTCGAAGATATCTAGGTGTGATAGAATAAACCTAGATGCGGTAGATGCGATTCCAAACAGGAAACTCTAGGTAGCTGGGAGGCATGCAAGCAGTATTGCGGTAAGCAAAACCCCTCAGAAGTCCTCCTAAGATGCTGCATCTATTTTAAGACAAATACCCTCTTTCCTTTAACCAGGCCTTCACATCTTCCGCATCCCTAGTCCTCCACATATCTTTCGCTCTCACACTATCACTACTCTGCGCCAACGCCCGATCAAACCCTTTGGTGCTCTTATCTTTGAAGAATGCTTCCACCTCGTTCCATTGCTCCTTCTTCGTCAGCGCACTGGTGCAGATCGCCACTACTGAGCTAAGCATCGTCAGTCCAGGCGGCAAAACCGTCTGCAGCTCCTCCCAGTGCTGCGTCATCCAGGTCCACAGTGCCTCAATGCCACGCTCGTGCAAGCGCATGCCCGCAATCGGCAAGTAAATGTCCTGAGGTTTAACCTCATCCGAATTCAAGGGGAGACCCAGAGTGCGCTGAATGAGGTCCGGCTTGGTAGCACGGCCGAGGGCGCGGAGCGCCGTGTTACGCTCGCCACTCGTGCTGGCTGTACGGTACTCGCTGAGGACAGCATTGTATTCTTCCTCGCCACCCTCCTGCAGAACGATGGCGTAGATGGCGCCGCGAAGGTTGGGAGGGATGGCATCGCGATCGCCAGACTTGAACTTGGCAAACATTTCAAAGGCCGCCTTTTTCGTCTCTTGGTCACCAGAGAGAGCGGCACTGCCAAACAAGAGCGACTTGAACTGTTGTTCAATGTGGCCATCGCTTTCCTTGAATGTCCAACCAAGCTTGTGCGACTTTTCACTGGAGAGGTCTCGCTGGAAAGCTTTAAGAGCGTCCTTGGTATTCTGGTCTTCGAAGATCCATGCCGCTCGTACAGATGATAACCTTGAGAGTATTTCGTCCCAAACCACAAATTCGGATTCAGAGCTGAAGCTCTGCAAAAGAGAAAAGAGGGCCGATGTTTTCTGATATCCAGTAGAGGCGAGAGCACCGGCATCCGCAATCATACCCGCTCGGTCTTCTGTTGAGAGAAGGCCTTTCCTTGCAGCATCTCCCAGCTTTTCCATGCGCTCTGCCGTATATGAAGTTCGGTAAATACCTGAATGATCGGCGTTGAGCTTGTAAAAGTCCAAATCATCAAGTTTGAAAGTTTCTTCTCGTTTTGACAACACGAGCTCCTTATTGATTCCATCTTTAGTACGGAGCTCTAGAAATACGGGATATAGTGTCTTGTCTTCATCAGGTTGCACATCGGCAGTTCGCAAAAATCGGTTTTGCTTCACGCGGATGGATTGAGAGCTCGGATCCTCGGTCACGTGAACGATAGGATATCCAACATTCTTCGTCCAGATGTCCATCACCTTTTCCACATCCTTTCCACTAGCGTCGCTTAGCGATGCCCACAGATCCTTGGTCTGCGTGTTTCCGTAGGCATATTTAGCTAGGTAGCGACGGATGCCTTCCATAAAAGTCTCTTCGCCAAGATAAGTGGAGATCATGCGGAGAACGCATGAACCCTTGGAGTAAGATATTGCGTCGAAAATCTGGTTAATTTCATCTGCACGCTTTACTGGAACTTCGATTGGGTGGCTGCTTCGTAACGAATCAAGGGATAATGCACTCTGCAAGTTATCTGCATTCTGACGTCAGCAACGATTACGATCTTATATGTTCATGCAGGACTCACCGGTCACATATCCCTCCCAAACTTTCCACTCTGGGTAGAAGGCGTTGCACGAATACCACGACATCCACGTTGCAAATCCTTCATTCAGCCACAACCCATCCCAAAAGTCCATGGTGACAAGGTTTCCAAACCATTGATGCGCCAGCTCGTGCTGAACCACTTCGGCAACTCGCTGTTTCGAGGAGGCGCTGGCAGTCTTCTGGTCAAATAGGAGATCGACTACGCGATACGTAACCAGACCCCAGTTTTCCATAGCACCCGCACTAAAGTCCGGGATTGCTGCCATATCCATCTTTGGAAGGGGAAATTTGCTATCAAACTTTTTTTCGTAGAAATCCAAAGTTCGCGCGGCAAGCTCAAGGGAGAAGCGTCCATGCTCGATATCCTTATCTGGCGTTGCAAAAACTCGAACTGGTACTCGGAAGTCGTTGGTCTCGATCGACTTCAATTCACCAACAATAAAGGCCAGGAGATAGGTGGACATGACGGGCGAAGTGTTGAACTTATGTGCAATTCTCTTGCCTCCGGACACTGCCGAGTCGACTTCCGTCGCCGAAGCTTCGTCCATGTTACTAAGACATGTCAGATGCTTGTCCGCAATGAGCGTGACTGTAAAGCGAGCCTTCAGAGCTGGCTCATCCCAGCATGGAAATGCCCTTCTGGCATCTGTAGCCTCCATCTGGGAGGTCGCTATCCATTTTTTTGACCCGTCCGCTCCTTGCCAGGAGGACCTGTAAAATCCCGCCATATTATCATTCAGCGTACCGGTGAAGGTCAGGGAGAGCTTCGCCGTATTTCCTGCTGGAATTTTCTGGTCGAAAGAGAATGTTGTGACCTGAGAGTCTGCATCGTACGATACCTTTGGCGACGAAGTAATGAGTGAAGAGCCGGAGTGAAGCTCGGATTTGAGAATGTCAATCTCTAACGTATTCAGAGAGATTGTTTGGGTATCTTCAAGGACATCTAGACTGAATACAAATTAGCGATGTCACAAAGGCATTGGTGTGGAGCAGCCTGGCCTGCCGGAACCTACTCAACGTCTACCTTGCCATCGTATTTGAAGGTTTGGAAATTGGGTTCCAGGGTGAGATCATAATGGATTGGCCGCACATTCTTGGGGAGCACCTCTCGGCCTTTGGCAATATCTAAGCTACCGCCAGCCTCCTCCGTATCTCTGTGGAACTTGCACATGGTCCGCCGGTGTGAACAATGTCGTACAGCACCACGGAGTTTGTTGGTGTTCGGAATTTTTCGGTGCGTGAGGCGCGACCTAGTCGTGCAAAATCGGCCGGAAAATGGAGGAGAGGGATTGGAGCAAATTCGAGCACAATTGAGTGATGAGTGGAATGCACGAGGCGGGGAAGGGCTTAAAACCAAGCGGGCTGGGTTTGAAGCTAGATGTCTTTTTGCACCCGAAGCGGAGACAGGGATGATTCTATGCCGCGCGAACACCCTGCAGAGGGAGGCAGAGGAGAGCTGCTGCATGGAAAAATGACCAACAGAAACTTAGTGAGCGGTGAAGCTTGTGAAGCAGCTACAAATGAACGGATGCAAAGCGCATCATGTGGAGAGCTTGTCTGCCGCCGAGAAAACGTGCCCACATCGGACGCCGAGGCGCCGCTGCTGCTCCAGCAGACCACCCCAGTGATCCCATCATTTTTCATCTCTCGTTCTTAATATACATCATGCACGCAAAGAACGTATCCGGTTTCTGCTCAATCGCTTTTTCGGAATGCTGGACCGTGGACCACGATGGTCTCCTTTTGCAAGATCAAGCTTCCGCACGTTTGAGGCACCTGTCTTCTCCTCATATGGATGGGTCGCCATAGGTTTACGCGGGACATGCAACACCGTAAGGCTACCAGCTGAGCAACTCTGAGCGGCAAGGTGAGGCATGCATCTTGTATCGCATGATTTCTAGCGGTCTAGGCCTATGGGAGAGGTATGCAGAGTAGACGCAGCTTCATCGTAAAACGAATCGAAAAGCGTATTCAAGATTGCAATTTTCCGATTCTCGTATTCGTCAATGCTATACCCTGCACAGGATCCTTGGGCATCATGTCCGTGAGATATGTCATGGCTCCATAATCAGTGAGGCTTCTCAGGGAAACCAAATGGCTCAGAGCGTTATTTTTTGCAGAAAGCGATGCCTTTGATGCTATCATCCTCCATCTCCTTCAAGTAGCTATCCAAGCTTCTGATCGCAAGTGCATTGCACCTACGATGCCCGTACAACACCTCGGCTTTGTCAAATCAGAAATTTATCTCAAAGTTTACTAGGCTATGTCTTTCCTTGATTTAACATGAGATCATATTGATCTCCGCACAGAATGTCACGAGGGCGTAAGCTTGGTCGTGAGCCAGGCCTATCTGACGTGTCGCGTGACATTGGATAGGTAAAGTACTTACAGTACTGCACGAGAAGCAGCCATTCCAGCTTCCGTAGATAAGATCGCCATCCACTACCAGAGCTTCTTTAAAACAAGCTCTCTTAAGTGTGCAATAGCCACCGAAGTCGTCATTGGAGCTAGTGTTGCGAATTGATCTAGCATACTCGGCCTGAGACTGGGAGTTTTCGATGCGAATGAAACTGGCTTTTCTGTAACTGGTCCTAGAGAAGGGAAGTCAAGATGTACTTGGTTTCATTCCCCTTGGCCAGTAATCTCATTTTTCGGCGCAGAATTTCTGTAAGCTTATGAAATGTCTCAGAGTCCACATTTCTCTGACCTTGAATAAGCTACATACGTATCTGTAGATTGGTGAATAGCTTGGTTACCATATTGCCGATGCTGCAGCCTCTCAGCAAGCAACCGTAGCTTGGAGCTGTATTCCGGCGGAGCAATGGACCGCTCAGACTCCCTTGTATCAGCTTCAACGATTGGCCTGCTGAGGCAATAGCTATTACATTCTGGTCACGAACGGCGGAGTGCAATCTTTGTTTTAGCACATACCTTATGCTGAGACACGCTAATGTGAACACTTACCAAGGCACCAATGATCTTAGCAGCGGTCTAACGTGCGGTACCATGGTCCGCCCTTTAATATGTCTACTCGCTCGGGGATCACCATTGCACCAAAGTCTTTGTATCCCGAAGACGTCCATCCATTGATAGACGTAGCAGTATATAGACTATCGGGCTATGAAATCTAGCCTCAGCATAATGCTTAATCACTTAGTGCATCTCACTCTCGTTCTCTCCTTATTCCTGGCTACTTACACCGCCGCGTTGCCATAATCAGTCTGTAACCAACCTCCGCAGTGATCCTTCTGAATGACTTCTCAAATGAGCATCTCCACTTCAAATGTCCCTGTTAGACACAGTAGAAAGCATCAACATCCATGCACGCCAGATTTCCCTTCCTTCCCAATACTCCGAGGAAAGGGGAACATCATAGAGGAGTGGCGAAACAAGAGCATAGGTTACCACGCGCCGACAGAGAGCATGCAAGCGCCAAGTCCCAGATCCGTCATAGTCAACGTCTCGAACTAGGAAAAAAGACAAGACTAGAAGTAGAGTAGAAAGGGGGAAAAGAATGTAGAGAAACCAGCTGTCTGTCCCAGATTTGCCCATGTGATGCGCCACTGCCATGTGAATTGCGCCACTGCCGAATAGTGCAAGTTCCACATTCATCTGGGACAAAGGGTATCTAATACGTTGGTCGTAATCCCCCCATTAAAAAAAGGAAAGTCTCTCCCGTATTCTTTTTACGCCGGAAGCAAACGCAACGTCCAACGCAGGTGGAAGATGCGGATAGCGTTAGAAAGACGAATGAAACGGAGCATAATCGACAACGAGAACGCCGATAAGCCGAAGGACCCGGGTGCCCGCTTAGGTACGTCAGGTACAGAGACGACCGAGAACGCCGTGAAATTTGGAACGCATTTCGTTCCGAAGAAATGGGGTGTTTTGTCAGAATACTGCTTGAATGAAGTTACAAAGCACCTCGCTACTGTCGAGGAGGAGTTTGCGCCAGTGTAGGAGAAGGCGCCGGGGAGATCTTGTTTGGATATTTGCCATTTTGTGCGGTGGCGATCGAGGAGCGCCTGTGTGAACCCTGCATCGCGATTTTCTTGCGAAGAGCACTTAGACGTGCTTTTGAGCCTTCGATAACTATCACTATGTCAGCTCTAAGTCCTGTAAAAAGATGTCGCAACAGGCCTTACGCTTCATAACTGTCTGACGATCCTCCGTTTCCATACCGTTGATGATCTCATCTTCGGCCTTAGTATCCTTCTTGCCTGTCCCTGACCTCTTCAAGGGCTCATCATCGCTTTCAAGAACAGCTTCAAGCATGCGCAAGGCTGTCATGTATGTAAGTTCGCAGCCGGAAAGATCCTCACCAACCAGCTCGTTGACAGCGGCTTGGCGACTCATTTCGACAGCGCGGTCGTACATGAGCTTCTCTGCTGTAACACCAGAAGTCAAAGTAATGTTCTCAGCAGAGGTTCCAATGCTGGTGTTCGAGTTGGTAGTAGCAGGGTGATTATTAGGATGGCCGGGATGGTCTAGGGGAAGCTGCTTCTGCGCATCAACCAACTTGCGACCCACGAATTCCGATTTCTCGAGACACTCATTGAAACGTGCGCGTGCCCATTGAACGACACTGTTCATTCGACCGGGAATATTAACTTGTCCGGCCTTTGTAACTTCTGTCCGAGATGTTGGGGATTCGCTAACGATTTCTCCTCTATTACGATGACCCCACCATGTTCCAGCAAGATCAATTGCTTTAGCAAGGATAGACAAAGCCTTGACATAGAGCACTAACGCTTCCTCGGATATTGCAACGACAGCGTCCACAGTCAGGTCATCATCGTCATCCGGACCGTCTCCAGTCCCCGGTCGATGAATACCAAGGCCCTGCTCGTTGCATGGCACAGCAGGGAGTAGCTGCTTATACTTGACTTCAGCAAAGCCGAACACTGTGTCGCTGCGAGTTGCTGCATCCTCAATCAAGAACACGACTTCTGTGTCCTTGTCCAATGCGACTCTGCGACCATCGCTAATTATGAGTTGGTTGCCTTGTGCCGTAGGGTACGTTGGGAAGGCACTGTAGGCTTGAGGTGGCGACAAACCTTTCAGTAGAGGGGGAGAGATACCAGTGCCGAACAAGCGGAGGTTTGCCATGTTTAGAGCCTTTGAGATCGCAGATGTCGCAGCAGAGCCAGCACTCGTTCCGTAACGGCGTTCATATGAAGGTCTACGTTGGTGAATGATATCTTGTTTGTGTGCACTTGGAATTGTGCGTCCCTGCGTACCGTAACTTGCGGGCACGGATGCAGGCGTACTTGGCGCTGTCGTTCGACGAGCCACTGCGCTCTGATTTGATGGTTGATGGACCCCTCCCTGAATATGAGGACTCGCAGCAAGCTCATCTGCGAAAGCATTCACCTCTACGGCCCGCTTTTCAACCAGAACGTAATCTCGCTCAAAAGCCACTTCTTGCGCTGCTCGTTCGCGCGCTTCTCGTGCTGCCCTATCATCCGCTTTTCGTTGCGGGGCTCCTCGCTCACGATCAAGTTGTTCTTTCAAGATAGAAGAGCTGGGCGAGTTTTTGCGACTACCACGTCTCTCCAGAGCAATGACCGCTGCGCTCGGCGGGCGCTCCTGCACAAAGTTTTCTCGAGCAGGTGCCGTGGCGTGGCTGGTGATGCTTGGTCGACGTGGCTGGGTAAATACTCCTTCTTGCGCACGTTGCTCCTTCACTGGGGGCATAGTCGTTGGAGAAGGGCCTGTACTGCGACGGCCAGCCGATAGCGGTCTGGCTGGCATCGTGTTGACTGACACGGGAGAAGGCCGAGTATCTTGCTTTGCTATCGTTGCTTGAACAGGATCAGAGGGCAAGCGTTCAGATGACCGTTTTTCGACCACTCTGAGTTCGGTCGCTGGTCGTTCTTGCCTTCTTGCTGCTTGAGCACTACTCTCTGGGACCTTTTGTGCACGACGCTCAGTCAGGGCGTCAAACTCTGTAGAGCTCTTTGGCAATTCGCGAGGCTTGTCATCTCCTACCAGCCCAGGAATCTCTTCAGTGATGACGGGATGATTGAAAAAATCCTCGAAACTGATTCGCTCAACTGGACTCTTTTTTAACAGACCCCTTATGGCCTTCTTAAGTGAGCTTCCGACGTGCAGTCCAGAGGGGAATGGAATTACGTCATCGGCTTTTTCGATTCTCCTGGCAAGCTCGACGTGATTCGAGGCGCGAAAGGGCGGTTTGCCTACCAATAACTCGAACGTAACTGTGCCAACAGACCACAAATCGGCCTTCGCATCATATTTTTCGTATCGGAGTATCTCCGGAGCCATGTAAAGTGGCGAACCGCAAAGAGTTTCTGCTAAAGAGGTCTGCGGTAGGAATCGCGCGAACCCAAAGTCGGCAATTTTAAGCATGGGCAATGACTCGAGACCGACCACCGGCACCAAAGAGTTGGCACTTGCCTCCAGTGGCTTATCCTCGGGCTTTTGCTGCCGGAGCGATAAGGGTGATGGGTTCAGGAGAAGATTTTGGGGTTTGATATCGCGATGGACAATGTTTCTATCATGCAAGAACTGCACAGCGCTTGCGATTTGTTTGAGAAAATGGCGCACAATGACCTCATTCAGTCCCGCCCCTTGTGTATTTGGATACTTTCTCATAGCGTCGGCCATAACTGCGTGGTTGCCAAGTGTACTCCGACCTTTAATGAATTGTGAAAGATCTCCAAGCGAGCAGTATTCCATGATGATGTGCATCCGATCTGGCGCATGATGGCAGGCGAAGATAGCAACAATATGGGGATGTTGTAAACTCTTGAGGATCTCAATCTCACTCTGAAGATTATCTCGTAGCTTCTTGGTCAACTTCTGGGTATCGACCGATTTCACGGCAGCCAATGACTTCTTCGACTGGAGACAAAAGTTAGCACAAGAGCTTCGCCATGGTCGACAACAAGTGACATGAGTATGCACAACTCGATGGATATGTTTGTGCAAGTGCCTCCAGTGACTCACCTTATGCCGAGCAGAATAAACAGTTGCAAAGCTTCCCTTCCCAATCTGATCTCCCCGCATGAAATCTCCAACGGCCAAGGGGCGGTCCATCTCGGAGCTTGAGGCCGCTGCCCGTCGCGAAGGCAAAGGTTGGTTGGGTGACTTCGTGGCCATGCGGTAGAGGCGAGGGTATGCTTTTTGAGCGGTTGGGGAACCTGGGTCTGGTGTCCCTACCAGCAAAGGTGAGGATACAGAACGGCTGTGACGTGATTATGCATTGAGGCGCATGAAGATATAAGGGAAATTGAAGGGTTCCGGCGGTTGCTGAAGCTTTAAGACATGAGCCGAGCTCGGACGGTAGCTAGCAAGATGTGGTGCAACGCTGTTGAAGAAGCACGCCAGAGACAGTAGTAAGCGTAGGCTCTGTGTAACTTGGACGTTGAGGTCGAACGATCAATGCTAAAAACAAGGCTGAGCGTTGGCAAGGCTGCTCGAGTCAACGAATGTAGAGGAGCTCTCGAAGCTCAGCAACAGGCTAGGTCGAAGGGAAACGGGGGCAGGGTCAAACGCAAAGCACAAGGAAGAGCGGGTACAGAAGTGAAGCGGAAGGATAGGGGCGGAGAGATAAGGCGAGATGGAGGAAGGAGACCGAGGAGGGAGGAATTAGACTGGCAGCGAAGGTGAGGTAGGTAGTGAGCGATGAGTGGTCATGGTCATGCTGCGGTGCCTAGCGTGACGGTCGCCAGGCCGCCAGGGACCACCTTATCGCCCTGATACTGCACCTGACCGCGACACGCCACGACCGACTGCCCACTGCCCTGTCCCCGCGCGCCGCTGCCTCCCGACGCGGTGACTAAGATTCGCTCACGCTCAAGGGGACCCCATCTGAACCACAGCCATGATGATGGCTATGGCGACAGCTTTGTCAGGCATTGCGTTGATGGCGGAATCGCCGTCGACTCGCACGACGGCCCTGAAGGCGGTCAGGTCAGGCCAAGTCGTCCGGTCCGGCTCTTCGGGCGGATACCGACCCGCGCGACAATCTCAGTCTAAAGCTCGAACTGGATATGCATTACCCAACCAATTCGACGACGCTGATACATGGTGTTTTGCTACGTGAGAACAGCTTATCTTGAAGTACAAACCCCCAGCGACGCGAGCCACCTCGAAACGGTATCTTCAAAACATCTGGCGATCTTCTCCATGTCGGATCTGTGATGGAAATACAACCCGACGCATGTATGAAGATCGTTCCGTATCTCAACCGTTCAGGACGCTGCTCACCCCGCAACGGGCTGAAACGTGACCCAACGGCGAAGCCAAGCTAGGCTTGATATGTGAGTTTTCAGAAGACGTCATTCCGATACCAGGGATACGTCGCTTGCTGACCAAGATCCTCGACCGATTCCACCAATTGTGAAGGGATCAAGTCAGATTATCAGGACTTGCTGTCCGTCTCCCCGAATCGACCTGGATCGCTGGAGACTGGGGGCGAGACAACCGTGATCTACAGTACTAAGACGGGCATTTGCCCCGTCTGCTCCCCAGAGACTTCTTCGCCCACGTGGAAGAAGCACTAATCTTGAGACTTGTAAACCGATCACCAGCCTCCGTATTAATATCTGAGACATATCTAGCTTTCAATGCTACAAATAAAGGACGCTTTATGTCTTTTTGTCTTTGATGCTCTTGATATCAATTTGGCAGGAAACAGGATGATACTTTGCGTTTTTTGTTATGCGAATAAGAACTTTGGATAGTCAGTGTAGCTGAAATGCTGGTATGTCTGTAATAGCTGGTATACAGAGTCGCCTATGAAAGAGAAGGTACAGTACAGGGAACAACTACTTCGCCTACCTGATATCGCTATGTGGCTATCCCTCATTAATCCCTATGGATCTCAGCCATCGAGTTTTTAGATTCCCCTAGTGATCTGAAGTCAATTTTGTGGAAACTTCACCTCGGTGATGAGCTCTTTGGATTGATTATTCGCTATCATGTACTGGTAATAAGAAGAGCTTCGTGAACATCCGTTTTCCGTAAACCTTGTTTTACCCTTATGGTTTGATCAAAGGGCTCGGCAATTCGGCTCAAGCCAGATCCAAACCAGAGCAACCAACATATGATATCTCGTTAAGTGATCTACCAGTTCCAAAGAAACCTTCTCATGAAACTTGTTCGCTCTGGTATTCCATAGTATTAACATGAGGAGACCTACACGTAGGTCTCCTATGCCCTTACTTTTCCATAAGGAACTGGCAATATCTGTGCTAATGCAGGAGGAGTTTAGCAATCTAATGTCGGTGTGACTGTGATCGGATTGAATAATGCAATGATGCTACGTATGGCACTGGATTGCATTTGTAACTGTGAAGCAAAGCTCAAACATTTGAGCAGGAAACTGTTATCGGAGGAGCCTCATTCGTAGTCATTTCGAGTGCTTATATATGGACTTTCACGCAGGCTGCTATCTGCTACTCATTCGACCGAAACGCACATGACAAAGGAAGTATACAAGGTTCAGATCAGATGGGAGGAATGGTTGACCCCTTGGATGTACCGACGGCGAGCCCGATTCGCTGTAGACCGAACAGCAAATCTCCACCAGACTTTTGAAACTAAAACACGCGCAGAAAATAGTTAACAGCTCCTTGCAGTTCATAAGGCAGTGTATCGAAGCGCAAGATTTCAATAGCAAAGGACTGGATATTTCAAACCTCTAATGAATTCGACACGTCAATGTAACAGGTGCTTCCCCGAGGCTGGACAAGTGATAAGCGATATATCTAGGTATACAGAACCCTGTGTTTTCTTGCATGTGAATTCCCAATCTGAAAGAGAATCGGCGGACATCTCCAAAAATGGTACTTTTGTTGCGTGTTTATGGCGTGGTATTCACAAGCGAAGGGGGAGAGGCTGGGGTCCCGAAGGGACGGGCCGAACTCCGCATCTATCAGGTACCCAATCCGGACTGGATGAACCTCAAGCATTGTTGACTAGGTGGAAACCTAGTGTGGTCGCCGAGGACTTGATACCCGATGCTCCTATATAGCTCCTGACCGTGCAAACGCCATTTGAGGCCATATCCAAGCCCTCCATATTCGAATCACTCGATCTCTGGCTGCGAATATCTTCTTCCCATTGTCAAGATGGGCCTCGGCATCCTAGAAGATACCAAGCTAGAACACGTCCCAGGTCTGCGTCTCCCAGTTTTCGGGGTGACTTTTACTCTGACAAGGCACTTCCAGGAACGGTGACGTTGGAGGAGGAGCGCCTCAACCTCGACCCGAGCCAAATCGCAGCAAGCGGCCTCAAGACGGACAAGACAGGGCGTATCGTACTCGTTCCACAACCCAGCGATGATCCAAACGATCCATTAGTACGTTCCTGATCAACACGATCGTATAGGACACACGGTTGACTGTCTCCTAGAATTGGCCCCTTTGGAAACGCGATGGAATCCTCTTCGTGTTGTCTCTACTCTCGGTCATCGCTACCACCCTAAGCCCACTCCTTGCCGCTAACACGCTTACCCTCTCTCTGATTTTCCATAAGAATTTTACAAAGATGGCACTGCTCACGGGGTATCATCTACTTGGTGTTGCAATTGCTGGAGTTCTTTTTGTGCCAAGCGCTAGGGTCTGGGGGAAGAGGCACCTCTATCTCCTTGGGACTGTCGTGCTCATATTCAGTAGTGGTTGGGGTGGTGGAAGTGGAACGAACTACGACAGTCTACTGTGGGCAAGGATTTTTCAAGGCGTCGGCTTGGCACCTTTTGAAGCTCTGGTCAATGCAAGTGTGGGCGACTTATACTATGTGCATCAAAGGGTATGCATCTTTTATTCCCGCAGTGATGAAAAAGACTAAGTGTCACAAGGGCAAGCGGATGGCGATCTCGAATTTAGCGCTTTTCGGCGGCTCTTTCTTTACTCCCGTCATTGTCGGCAAGATTACCAGTACAATGGGTTGGGCATGGACATTTTATTTCATTGCCATCTTTACTGGTGCTCTACTTCCTGTCGTCATCTTCCTCGTCCCCGAAACAGCTTATGCCCGACCAGAGCATCTCAACATCGACACGGCCGCCATCCGCAGAGAAGTCAATGGAAACGGTGCCCAGTCCGATTCTCCTGCCAATTCGAATGGCTCACCTACCAATGTCGGCTCATATTACGAGCCCGAGAAAGCGACCTCCGGCGCCACCATGGACCTCAAGCCCGCCGAATCCCCTGATCGCCACTCACCCAGGCCTAGGCCCTTTCCCCGCACCCTGCTTCCCTTCAACGGCCGCAAGACGTCGGAGCCCTATTGGCGCCTGCTGCTACGACCCTTTCCACTCTTCCTACACCCGGGCATTCTGTGGGCTTGCCTAATTCAAGGCACTCTGATTGGCTGGACCGTTTTCATCGGCATCGTGCTTGCCGCCATCATGCTGGGTCCGCCGCTCTTCTTCACCGAGCTGCAGACCGGCTACATGTACACGGGTGCGTTCGTCGGTGCGCTCGTAGGTTATGCATTGGCCGGCTTGATCGCGGATGCAAGCGCTCGGTGGCTTACGCGCCGTAACCACGGCATCTTTGAGCCGGAGTTTCGCATGGTGCTCGTGGTGCCGCAGCTGGTGCTTGGGTGCACAGGATTGTATGGGTTTGGAATTGTGAGCAACAACATTGAGAAGTATCATTGGTTTTGGCCGGATTTCTTCTTTGGCTTCGAGGTCGCGGGCATGGTGCTCGGGGCAGTTGCCAGCGCCTTATATATTGTGGATGCGCATCGGGATATCGCGGTCGAGGCTTTCACGTGTTTAATGATCTTCAAGAATATCTTCTCGTTCGGCCTGACATTTTCGGGATATAATTGGTTGGTGACTTACGGAATCAGGATTCCCTTTATAGGGATGGCGAGTGCTCAGGTTGGTGTCTGCTTGCTGACTATCCTGATGTGTAAGTTCATTTCCAGAACACGTCCCGTAAGGCTCTGCAGTACTAATTCTGCCTATACAGATGTTTTTGGGAAGAAAAATCGGTCATTCTTTGCCCGGCACGATATTCTTCGCATCCTAAAACTTCGTTAGTACTTTTAAAATAGCCTATATATGAGTGAGCTAATACCAAAATACCTTTGTTTCATGTTCCGGCTTTCGACGTGACTTCTTATGACCCACTGTTCGAGAGATACTTGCCTAGGGCGTAGCATCGTGCCAAACCCCAAGCTGCATAAATTAGATTCGAAATACTTCCAAATTACTCGTCTCTGCAGGACCCTTCTACTCTCCACGTTCGTGATTTCACAGATTCCCGATGGTACTCTCTAATTAATTACTTTAGACTTTCGCTTTTGTAATCAGGTCTAATGAAAGTGCCATTAACATTCATTAATATTACAGCAACAAGAACTGGAAGCAGAACAGACTTTTCATTCTGGTCGTAACAATCCATGAGCTAAGCATGGGTTGATGAGGAAGGATGAGTTGGCGCGTACACAATAAAGTGCCTTTTACCAGATCGCCAACACGACAGAACGCTTCTTTATGTACGGAGGTCCATTTCATAAATTTTGCCCCGCGCGAAGAATCAGCATGTGATGAGAGTTGAAGCTAATATTTTTTGGATTCTCTAAGGTAATAACCGTATTTTTGCCTTAAAGTGTAGAAATTGGGCGAGATAATTAAATAATTAATTCGTGGGCTCAAACGGCTTAATTTGCTGGGGCGCTCCCATGATTAGCATGCCAACCTTTAGCGTGCGACAAAACTTTTGAAATGGACCTCCGTACATCAAATCATGCTTCCTGTCCCTAACATCTTCAATCGTAACTTGTTTCAGCAGCTCTTGATTACATAACTCAACTGTGTCCTTCTTACCAGATTTGGCAGAAAATGCACGGGATTTCAAATGCTGACGACCACTCGAAATCTGAGTTATTCTGGTTGTGCTTGAAACTTGGTTCGCACTCCTGAGTAAGGACACTTGCAAATAGACCTCCCACAAGGTTGCAGCAAGAAAGGGACTCTGCAGCGCTCAAAGGTGATAGATACATCAAGACCTGGTCTGAGTAGTCTATACAAACCTTTCCAAGGAGAACAATCCAGCATTTAAGAATGATGAAGTCTCATTGCTTTTCCTCGTGCTTCGTCTCTGTGCTTTCCACCTTCACCGTCTCTGTTGTGGCCGGGGTGACCACCTCCGTCTTACTACCACCCCCAACGACCTCCCCCCTCTCGTTTCTTTCCCTTCGCTTCCACCCGGTTTCCCACATAGTCCCCAGCTCAAACCGCGGAAACGGATGCGCTGCACCACTGAATACGACTTCATCAAGTGGCAGCACGTCTTCGGGCCCAAACAGCAGATAGAACCACTTCAGCGTCTGTGCCATCCATGCAGGCGCCATACTGTCGCGCTGTGGTGGCGGTGTTAGCGTCACGTCGTCGAGACTCGTGAAACCATTGCCAGCGCCGGCATCGGTGTGCTGCAGGAAGGACTCGAAGATGTCCCAGCCCCATTCGCGGTAAGTGGTGTCGTTGGTAAGGCGGTAGAGGTAGAAGAGAGAGGAGATAGTGGATGGGGATTGATAGTTAGCGGAGTCACGGCTGTCGCGCTTGATGATAAAGTCGTCAAGCCATGACATATCCGAGGTGGAAGTGATGTCGACGGCTGAGTGTAGAGGACCGTCTGAGAGCATATGTGGGCTATCGAGAATTTGAAATCGGGCGGCTTCGGGCGCGAGGCCGATGGGTGTTGCCTTGTACATCCCGTAGCAGGTCCGGAGTAGTTGTTTGGCAAGTTCAAGTTGCTCCTCTTGTTCCTGGCGCCATTGAGAAGTCTTTTTCAGCTCTGACACGGGCTTGCCACCTGTCAAAGCAAGGCCGATCGTGCCGGGCACGGAACAAGAGGAATGCACCATTTTTGGATTGAGGACGCCGTCAAGGCCATCGGGTCTTTCCCCAATAAAGGTAAAGTTTGCCGTTTTTGAGTATGCGACCAAGTTCTTGCGGATGCCGGCAAAAGCTTCTTGCCACATGTCATTATACACTTCTTCCTGCTTTGAGGTTTGTAAATACTGTTTGATAAGATCCTCTAAGCAGAAATTAGTTTCGTACTTCATTCAATAGAATACTGTATCTTACGATAGTAGTATTCTCCGCCAGTTCCAAGGCGAACTTCTGTGCCTTGGAAGGTGGCTAGGTCCGGATTGACGAATGAGGGTAGGAGGCCTTCCTTGGCACCAATATCGTCAAGTTTTTGGATTGCCTTCTCTGCGGTTTCCCAGTAATTCTTTTCCCCAGTAAGCTTAGCAACGTACTTCAGCTCCAATTGAATGCCGCCGGCTGAAGAAATTGACGTTGCGCCACCGTTTGTCTGCGCCGCAGCTCCTTTCATCGTCTTTAAATTGATGTGTGAATATGGTATGCTCGATGCCGACTCGAAAGCACCCAATATGCGATCCGCTAACTGAGCTGCCTTCTCGCGATACAAGTCTTCGCTAGAAGAGCCTTCCACAATAGGGATCGGTGCCATGTTAGGAAACGCTGTTGACAGGTAATGCGCGGAGAGTAGACCTCCCAGCAGCTGCGTGGTAGCTTCGAAAGTACTGACTTGATCGGAAGCAATATCGAAACTCAAGGTACTCGATATCCAATCCCGGGCATGCGACAGTTCAGCTGTCAAGTTCATTAACATTAGAGTATCCACAGTATCCAAAATTATCCATCCCATCCCATTAGTGCCATCGATAATCTGTCTACCTCTCTTTGAAAGTGGACGGTATGCATCAAATCCCCAAGCATGGTCTTCGTACGCCTTCCAAGTGGTTTGAAAAACTGTCTTGACCTTTCCTCTTCTTTTATCCCAATCAACCCCCTTTGGTGAACTGCCCCACCAGAAGCTTTTTCCTGTAATCTCCTCAGCTGATCCCGGCGATAATAGTCCTGCCCAATATAGGAGACCGAACAATAGTAATATCAGACTCGCAAGAAATCGCTTCTGTTTCAAAATGGGGTTTCTCCGTCTTGATGTCGCGTAACGATATGGCTTATCCTTATACATTGGTAATCCGCTTTTTGTTCCGCCAAACGCGTTTCCTATTCTTTCGCTCATCCCGTTTGCATATCCATTCTGTGTGCTTCTCCCTCGCTCCCTCTCCGAATTGGCCCACATATTATCCTCATACCGACGTTGGGGATCGCTTTGTATTGGGACATGACGGGGAAC
Organism: Bathelium albidoporum; assembly: GCA_021031095.1. Taxonomy (NCBI): domain Eukaryota; kingdom Fungi; phylum Ascomycota; class Dothideomycetes; order Trypetheliales; family Trypetheliaceae; genus Bathelium; species Bathelium albidoporum. The sequence continues at coordinate 17,500 of JAGFVP010000102.1, forward strand.
AGCATGTGACATCCCCAGCTGCCCGCTTGTGTTCGAATTACAGGTTTTCGAGGTATTCGATGCTCGGAGTTCTGATTGAGCCTCGCTGACGTCGTGCTATTTTTCCCGTTCGGCAGATATGATAGCTAATGTGGTTCGTGGATTCGGAGGCTGATTGATGGCGAGTGGTGAGCTGCCACAAAGACTGTTGCGGAGGTTGGAAGGATCTCGACTATGCATGCCATGAGACCACAGACAAAGGAGAGCTGCTCTAATAATGCACAAGCGAGCGCTAGCTTGATTGGGGAAATTGATGTTAAGGTGGGTGATAGGGATGAATACGTAGATGGCTTCTTGGCAGTGCAGGGATGCACTTCGCACGAAAAGAGCTCTCCCATCAATCTACGCATCTCGTAAGTCAATGCCGAAAACACCAACGGTCTTACGCAATGCAGCTCAAGAGTATGATTCACATGGTTGAGAACGGGAAGGCGCTCTTGTCAGAGAAACAGTCTGCAGTTCAAACGGTTATAGGAGTATGGGTAACCCATGCAGGTACCGCAGGGATACCCTCATGACGTGTCTAAATGGTAAATGAGATGTAGGTTTCGTTGATTTCGTCAGTACCTTCGACGATTCGAGAAAAGAATTGAATTTCTTTCCTTGCCGCTGACAAAGAAAGAGGAAGAGCCTCCAAGTTTTCTTTATTGTCTTTCGGTATTGTATGAGTACGAATATCCCAAAGAATGCAACGCCTCATTCTCGACCCATCCAAAACCGAGCCACCTCTGCGCGACCAAACAAACGCCTCAGACTATCCGAACATTCTCCCTCCAGCCAAGGAAACTAAAGTTCACCCTGCGGACGCGAGGTCTGGTGATGAAAATGCCAGCATCTTCTTCGTTGGCACCGCCACCACGATCCTTGAATGGTCCGGCATCCGTCTGATGACCGACCCCAATTTCCTTCACGCAGGCGATCATGTTCACCTTGGGCCTGGAGTTACAGCCACGCGCGTCACAAATCCAGCCGTGGACTTGCACGAGCTACCAAGGATTGATGCGGTCTTGTTAAGCCACTATCATGCAGATCATTTTGATCAGGAGGTGGAGGCAAGGCTGAGTCGGAGGTTGCCAATCATTACCACGTCGCATGCGAAAGCCTGTCTGACGGGGAAGGGGGAGGAAGAAGCTTTTCAAAATGTGTACGCCCTGGACTTTTTTGACAGTATGCTGGTGGATGTTGCTTCTTCGCAAGAAGTGGGAAGGATACCTGCAATTAGGGTTACAGGCATGCCGGGCAAGCATGTACCACCTGGTCCGCTCGCAATTGCAAACGATCTCTTGAAGGCGGTTCCGCCAACCAATGGCTGGATGGTAGAACTGGGCTATGTTGATCAAAGGGAAAAGGACGAGAGCTTCAAGAACGGATATAGGATCTACATATCGGGGGATACCCTAATGGTGGATGAGCTCAAAGAGATACCCGAACGATACAAAGGACAGAATATTGATCTGATGTTGATCCACTTGGGAGGCACAACTATCCCCAGTCCCAGCGTACCCTTGTTGATGGTGACCATGGATGCAAAGCAGGGAATTCAGCTACTTCAGTTGATCAACCCTGAAGTGACAATTCCTATTCATTATGAGTGAGTCTCTGAGGGTAATAGCAAAATTAGTACTAATGTTTAAGCAGCGATTACGACGCTTTCCTATCCCCACTCGGTGATTTCAAGAAGGCGGTGGAAGAAGCAGGACTGAGTGAAAAGGTGGTATACTTGGATCGAAAGGACCAGTACAATTTCAGGGTGAATTAGTCGCAGCCCTGGAGGCCAAAAGCAAATCGACTATAGGCCTTCTGATGTAGGACTTTCTCGTTTATAAGGAATTTGAGATCGCCGCTGGTGGTTGATTGCAAATACTATTGTCATGAACGCCCGCAAACTTTCACCGCTCCATGAAACCGTTTATGATAATGCCACTTCATGATCTCTTGGCTTTGACATTCTTCTTGCCCACCTCCGTAATTGAAAGTCCTGCAATAACACAGTCAGCCTGCCCGTGCTCCCTGAAGTTGTGGGCCTCTATAAAATACCTGGCGGTAAACTCTGCTTCAGCTTTTCTGCCTTGTCGGTATCCTTCAGGACGAGAGTGTACAAGAACCGATGGCACCGGACCTTGAACTTTATCTGTTGCGAGGCCGTATTCTTCTTTATGCGCGCCGCTGTGTCATTCACGTCAGTCACATTTCCTCAGGGATACCGAATTCTGAGACACGTCGGATGCGACTGGGAGTGGCTTTCGGCCGATGTGAAGAACGGAAGGTCGTAGAACTCGGAGCCGAAAGCAGGCGATTGGGTGGCGGTGCAAAAGATGACTCACAGGATGCATCCTTCCGACGGCAAATTTCGATGAACTGCTTGATATCGGAGACTTCGCGAGGCATTGTGGATGAGATTCTGTCAGTAGCTGAGTGCAAGCTTTGGTATTCGTAACGCGAAATTGGAGTTGTGCAGGTGCGCACGTGTGCCTCGCTAAATCCACGGGCCGCTCTTCCGATCAAGGCAAGACGGACGGGTACCAGGTACTATACCTGACCTTAGGTATACATACATACCGCAGATAGTTAACTGGAATCGAGCAAGTAACGCAACGTGATGCCCAAAGAGGCACTCTATTAATGCTTGTCAGCCAGCTACATCTTATTTGCACTCAAATTACACCACCACCTACTCAAACAACAGGGTTTCAGTAGGCACAGTGGAAGTTTCGATTGGACCCCGAGTGACGTCCGGCTGCGAATGTCCCGAAGCCTCGGAAGAAGATAGGGTATGGGTAGTGCATAGCGGAGATACTCTTGTGAATCATCATTTCTAGATCTGATGGCTAAGCATTTGTGTTACGGCCGCAGAGTAGACGGAGAATTTCGCTGCATACCTGATCGGTATACATGATATATATTTAGTCAACCTGCTGGCGACATATTTCTTCCTACCACTTCCAAACAACTCTTGAACCACTACAATGACTGAATTCGACGCAATCCTAGAGAAATGGACAGATCCAAAACAGAACTACATGCACGGAGCTAGTTTTATTGCATATGATAAAACAGGTAGCGTGACCTAGGACGAAAATCGATGGGTCTGCAAAAAGGAACAGAACTAAAAGATACATAGGGAGATGCATCTATTCCGGCGCACAAGGCAATCGAACAGTAGACAGATCCAGCGGCATTTCGGCAAAGGTTGATGACCTTTGCTATCTTGCATCTCAGAGCAAGCTCATTACGAGCGTCGCCGTCATGCAACTTGTCGAAAGCGGTCTGATCGGTCTCGACGATGACTGCGGCAAAATTGTGCCCCAACTAGCCAACAAGGACGTTCTTGTGGATCTTGAGGGCGACGAAAGTCAAACTGGAAAGGAGTTCAACTTGGCGAAAAACGCCTTTACCTTTAAGAGTCCGCGGAAACCTATTTTGAGAAAGGCGACCAAGCCCATCACTTTGCGGTAAGCACAGCATACCTTAAATATCCGTGCGGCTTCGCAAGGAAAGCTGATAGCCTAAAAAGCGTTCTGCTATCTCATTCTTCCGGGTTCTCTTACCCGTTCATGACTCCAGATCTACAAGAGTGTCTTACATATCAGGGTATAGACAATGGCGCTGAGAGCACTTTGGTCTGTCCCTTCCAGAATCATGAAAGCCGGACTCATATACAGTCTTGACGCAAAGCATGGTGACGCTGACCTTCGATGATAGGAAAAATGGAATATCCCTCTCATCTATGAACCAGGAGAATCTTGGTCGTACGGCCCGGGTATAGATTGGGCTGGTCGCGTAGTAAGTCCAAGCCACTCTAGACAGTTCTATAAACACTCACAAACTGGACTTAGTTGGAAACTATCACCGGCCAGACACTGGATGAATATATGCAAGAGAATATTTGCAACAGGCTCGGAATGAAAAATACCACCTTTTTCCCAGATTCACGACTTGACAGCCTACCTCCGCAGATGGAGCTTGGGTTCAAGCCCGATGGATCTCAGGGTAAGATTGTGAAAGGAAGTGTGAGCATGTACACTACGCAACCCACTTTAGATTGCCTTGGTGGAAGTGGTATTTACAGCACCTGCGAAGATTATGGCCTTTTTCTGAAAGCAATGGTTGGTGGAGGCGGACCATTGCTAAGCAGAGACTCCGTGGACACATTTTTCACGGGTACTGTGGCAAATCGTAAAGATCTGATGATCTGGGCACAAGGAAAGTTCCGCTGGGTCATGGCCGCTGAAATACCGCCGGACACTAAAGTTGATCATAGCCTTGGTGGTTTGATAAACCTAGCGGCAGTGCCAGGCAGGCGGGCTGAAGGTTCTGTTAAGTGGGGTGGAATGTCAAATCCGTTGTGGTGGGTGGACATGAAGAACGGAGTCGCCGGGTCGATACTTACTCAGCTGTACCCGCCTGGAGATCCTATAGTGTGTGAATGTCTGGTCGAGCTAGAGGCCGAAGTATATAAAAGAATCAGCAAAGCCTCGCTATGATAATTGAAATGACATTTAGTGAAGGCGAACCACGGCTCAATTTCTGCATTTCAGCTGTAGAATTAAAGACTAGCAGATAAAAAACTCTATTTTTGCTTATGGCCATGAGGATTAAATGAAGTTATTTCGTTACTATTGATACCCTCATCAGGGGGGGTGACCAAAGAAAAGTCAGCGTCCCCTGGCTGATCAGACCAAGGTGAATTCAAATTTCGCTCATTTTTAACTCAAAGTAAACGGTCATTTTGACCAGCTTTAGTTTTGATGAGGATTCCGCAACTTGGATTCAGACTCATAGCCTGCGCTGAATTTTGGCGTGACAATGCTCTGCTTACACAAGCAGAGTCCGTGCCAAACCTCGAGCTCGAGCCTTGGAGCACGGCGCGCCAACCGTGCCGACCAGTGCAGTGCATCATCGCACTATTCTTCGAAACTTCTCAAATTATCAGTAATTCTCTCTGTTCACGTGCAAGAACATCTGAGATTCATAATGGCCGCCGATGTGCCTGCAGACGTACGTATCAAGGTCTCAACCGAGGGTAAGTCGTACAAATTCGCGAATCAGAGATGCGGATAGTCATTGAGAAAAACAAGCTGCGGAAAGCTTTGCAGAATCATATTATATTGCAATACGAAGTGCACGATCCACTTTGGCTTCATTTTATACGAACAAAACCGATTTACCTGACGGCAAAAGTATTCCATCCATTGTACTCAACGGAGCCGTCCTCAGCGATGGAACGACTGTACAGAAGTTCTTCATCGAAGAAATGCCATTTACTCATTACGAGATCCAATCCGTCGACTGTCATGTACTCAATCCGAACCTGAAGCCTCTTCAATCTGGTCGCAAAGCTGAGGCTGAGCGCAACATGTCACTGTTGGTGACTGTCAGTGGCTGGGTAAGATTACAAGAGGCTGGGAAGGGGCCGACTAGGGGATTCAGTGAAACCTTTGTGCTGGTGCCCAATGAAGAGTACTCGAGGCAAAAGGTGCCAAAGACGGATAAGAGGAGTTGGTTAATCCAGACTCAGAATTTCAGATATGTGACGTGATGTTTGAAAGCCTTGACTCTGTTTGCTGGCACCGGACTGTTTCATACAGAGAATACTGCTCTTTGTTTTTCTCCGGAGAGAACTTGTCAGATCAAGTTGGCAATGCGCTTGCATGAGGTAACAAGCTAGGAAGACTAAACAAGGATCACATGTGCCATCTCCAGGCGCATATAGGGTCATCAGCCTTTGATGCTAGTGAACAGCAAATATCCACCTTCCATCTCCAACCAGGGACTGGCCTCACGTGCTCCGCCAGACGCGTTGTCTACTCCACTTATCCCAACTCGGATGGTTTCCTTGCCATACTCTCATACACTCTACAAATAAGAGAGTCTGCAACAATTACTTCACTAATTAGAATCTACTTAAGATGAAGTGTCTTCAGCCCACAACAGATCGAGCTGCTCAAGCGTCAGTCTTGGTCAATGGTAAGGCTTGCGACGAATTCGACGCTCATCAGATCGGCAACAACTTCTACATCTGCTATATTCCTGTGCGGGACAATGATCAACTCACCGTCAAATCATCTTTCAATGGTGCTACACCTAAGGCTCGTATCGACGTGGGTGTGGATGGAATACTGCGAAATTATCGTAAGTTCAGAATAACGGGAAATCGAAACTACATACAACATTTCGAGGAAGCGTACGATCTGGACGAAGAAAACCTCAAGACGTGCCGTATGGTGTTTAAAAAACAGAGTGCCGGCCCAGCCTATAGAACTGCTGATGATTCGGGCAGCGACTCTGGCCTTGGCACTATCTGCCTCCGGTTTTCGGTGGCTGATGAGATCAGTCACAGGTACAGGATGAACGCATTTCATACCACGTTCGCCGAGCCATCGAGCGCAGGCATGCTAAATCACTCGGCACACGGCAGCCGCATGTATCGAGTGGCGATGAATGAGATATCGCGCTCTGCAAGAAATCACCGGCCAGTGCGGTGTCTAGAGTTGTCAGGAAACCCTACTCGACCTGGATTGGAGCCGTGGTGTACATTCTGTTTTGTGTATTGCTCTATTGGTGATTATCAATCCTTGAAACGGAAAATAATTTCTAAGTAAAGTCAGATTGGATCCACGCCGCAAAGAAGGCCAAGGCTGAGCAAGTACCATGCTTCACATATCAATCCGCGGCAGCAGAGACTATCACGGATGCAAGCTCGAACGTGGAGCAAATCAAGAAAATGACGCCCTTGGCCAACAATACTACAGAAAGACATACAAAGCAGATTCAACCGGCTTCTGAGCAGGGTGAACGCGAGAATGGCTCAAAAAATCACCAATCAGTAATAATTGACCTCGAAGCAGCTTCTGTCAATCGAAAGATCCCCTTGGATCCTCAACAGCAAGATGTCCTACCATCGAGCGGCCTCAAACGTCCCACTTCACCGAATTTTAGCACTCCTAACAAGCGCGTGAAAGTCGATCTAAGTGATCTCCGTGCTTCCTTGGAGGAGAAGTGGCAGAGCGTGACCAAAGCTAAGGAGCGTGCAGCTAAGGCTCAAGCTCAGCGGGCACAACAGTTGAAGGACCGAGACGAGGCTGCGGTAAGCGGTATACGTCTCGAGACTTTGTTAAGCTAGCATTAAACTCAGAGTAGGCAAAAGCCGGGGCCAAGGCTGAAGAGTATAGACGGATGATCGTTGCTCTTGACGAAGACATACAGTCCATTCGACAGGAAGAGGAGCAGGCGGAACGGGACGCCGCCGATGCTGCCAAAGAGACTCAAGAGTTCGAGGAAGAAGTGGCTGAATGGGATGCCATGATGGGTGAACAGCAGTTGCGTGAGAGATGTGACAAAAATTGAATTGACTCCTCAGCTACAGGGAAAGCTTATTCAAGGTGACGGTGCTTAGTGTGGATGAGTGACTCTATTCAGCGGCAGGCCTGTGAAATCGGTGGTAGTAAATAGGCGCACTGGTTTGATAGAAAGACCTCATCGCTCCAACCCCTCGATCTTAGGAGGCCGAGCGGGAACTTTCAAGCATCTGTCGTATCTAAATTTCCAATCTGCTTCCAAATGTATGTCGCAGGCAACAAGTGACCTCAAATATTCACTTTTCAGACAGCCAAGCAGCGAGAACGTCCTCAGCTGAGTATGTCGCGCGTACCGGACCCAAGCACCCATCAGGAATGTCAGAAGAAGCGTCGCTCCATAAAAATGTATGTAGACTATAGGCCTCAATTCGGGTTGGGGAGGCCCCTTTTACAATTTGGTTCTTTATTGGCTGAATTTTTTTTAAAAATTAGTAAATAATTGAGTTTTTCAACTTTTTATTGAGGGTACCCTTAATCAGCCAAAGGATGCCAACGTTTCTTTTGTCGTCCGCTGATGCGCCATACCAAGTGTCCATCCAAACCGTGTCCATTCTGACAACTTAAGCGCATGGATACCGGCAAAAGCATCGAAAGCAGTTCCGTCAGGAGGTCTCAGAAGAAACGTCACGCCAAAACTCCACACAGACTATCAAGTCCAAATTTAAATCGTGGAGTCCCTCATCAGAATTTCGGTTACACTATCTATTTTTTTTTTTTTTGTTACAAAAGCAGTAATGTAATAAATTCAGTTTTTTTGATCGAGGGCCTCTTTGATCAAATCAACCATGAAATGCCGACACATTTTTTTTCAAAACTCCATGCAAACTGAAGATATATAAATTGAAGTCACAGAGTCCTTCCTTGAACTTTTAGCTTTTCCGTTAGTCAGTTTCCGTAATTAAAAAGCAAATTTATAATTCAATTTAAAATTTGGTTGAGGGTCTCCTCGATGTGAATAGCCAAGGGGGGTTCCGACATTTCTTGTGTCATTTCCTGATGATCTCGAAGAAGCAGCCAGCGCAGCGATCAATGCAGCAGCCACAAGTGGTGTATCAACAGCCGGGACAGCAGTATTATGTGCTAGCCCAGTAGTAGCAGCCGCCATTGCATCAGCAGCAGGCGGAATTTACATCCGAGAGTCGATGGGATACGTACAGACTTCAGTCGCCCAAAGCTATGCGCATTTACAAGAGTGACATTCTTCAGGATGCGCGTGTTACGGAAGCAGCAGATGGAAGTTCGGAAGTGGCTTCAGAAGGTTCGGAAGCAGCGCTCATTAGTAGCAACCATGTATATAAGCAGCCCGTAGCCCACATCTCACGAATTCATGCTTCTTCTTCTCTCTTGACTTTGGCCATTACTATATCAGCGCGCGACAATCGTCGGGGCAGAGCCATCGTAGTTGCTCCCTAAACATTCGTAGCGAGCACACGGGAGCGACAGGAGGCGATGCAGAGAGCGGAGAGATTGAAGAGGGACGAATCGATGGATAGAGAGGTAAATTGATCGGAGGATCTCTGTTGTTTGTTGGAATTGGAATTTGCTTTTCTGAAAATGGAGGAGAATAATGAGGTTAACTTGACACAAAGGCAGATTGAAGGTATCGGATAGAGTTAGGCGTTGCTTGCTTCAGGATGATGATCTTGAGGACAAGATTGAGCGACCACAGCTATCATATGTTATGGACTGAGCCTACCTTAGTCCAGCACACTTGCTTGCTTGTTTGTGCTTGCTTATCTATCACAGTAAAAGGTAGTTCGGAGCTAGACAGGCTCATTTAATATCATCTCGTAACTTTAGTTTAGACAGAATCATCAATCACACATGTACAGTTGACCAAACCATGCTCTCCTTGCTCCCAGCCTGTGCGCGCGATGCATAACAATGGTAGCTGTGGCATGCTAAGTAAATCTGTGAAGGGCGAAGTGTTGAAGCGGTGACTGTCGCGTATCTGTGGTTGGTTCCTGCCCTAACAGCGCATGAAAAAGACATGAAGAATCCAGAGAAGGACATGGATAAGAAGAGGCGCATGATTGAATTGGAACTACTGGTGACAATGGAGCTGGAAAGGAAGGCAAGAAAGCTCGAAGCTCTCGCGCTTAAATTGAAAGTGAGAAGCGAGCACCCTTAATGGGACTGTTACCCCCAAAGCTCGCTGTCTCTATGGCTAAGCTTCGTCAGTCAAGCGATGGATGCGATGACCGACCTCTCGAAACTTTAGATTCTCTTTCATTGAAATCATGTCCAATACCGATGCGTGATGGCAAGGATACCTAGGAGAGGGACGGGTATGTTTACAGTACATTTCCAGGAAGTGGCCTATGCCCTTGAAGTCTGTATATTTGCCTTGACTCGCTCTATAAGCTCTTCCCTAGATGCTTTCTTATCAGGGAGAAGACCGCGCTGTACTGATGAGTATTGTCATTTCTCTGCCTGTTCGCAAACACTTACTTCTTGAAGCCATCGATGTAGTTGTGTGTCTGTCCATTCGCTGGGATCTAGACAGCGCATTAGAATAATCTCACGAGTCAAACTTGTATAGATTTTTGCGCATCGAAAGGAAAAGAAGAATTGACGGTAAGAGGGACTTTGGGCGTTCTACCTCCTTGAGGATCTGCCTCTTTGGGGAACATGTCGGAACCCCAGATAGACCATGCTGAGACGGCACCGATGATGCCAGCGAAGGTCCAAAAAGCGGACTTAACGCAAGATAAGCAAATGTACTTGTATGAAGCAAGACCAAGCAATACCTTTGATTGCAATGCCCGATCCAAAGTGGTAGGCATACTGAAAGGAATCTATGAAATGATGTACGTGTGATTAAGAGAGTTGTCGACAATCAAATAGCAAGGAGAGTTGAGACCAGTGGAGGCCGAAGCATTCAAATTGCAATATGCAGAACTGTATTCGGCAGTGATCTCAGGGTTGGAGGTTCCATGCCTTGTGTCGTAGCCTAAATTCCTGTACGTGATTCGTGCCTGAGGCATCTGACGGAGTACGGCTCGATGCATGAAGCTTGGGCCACCGCTTATTTCTCTCGCCTTAATACCCACCGGACGGAAGTTCGAGGATAGTCAGTTCCAAGAATCTTCATGAGACAGCGAAATTCTCTTCTGAGCCTCCTCAGGCGGCGTACACGGCTAGATGCATTAGTTTCAGCTTCATCTTCGCCATGGCTCTGTCTGCGATGCTGCGTCGCCCGAAGACGCGCCGCGCATTCTCCAGCGAATGGAGTGTCTTTGCCAACTGAAAAACCGAAATACATTACGACCCCAATCTTTTACGTCAATGCTAGTATGCTCTCGCTCGAATCCAACCTGTTGATGAGCTATGTTGACCCTCCTAGATCCTCATGTCGGTCACATGTTCTCTATGATTCTTGGGGATGTCTACAAACGATGGTGGGTCCTACGAGGCAAGCATGCTTTGCTTTGCACTGGCACAGACGAACACGGAATGAAGGTCAAATCGTGCTGCAAACATTGATCCGTATATGAGGACTGAACGTCAGGAAATAGATTCAGCAAGCGGCCGCCAAAGCCCAGAGTGATCCCAAAGTCTTTTGTGACAGGGGGGCTGATACCTTCAAGGTCTATCTCTTTTCAGATTAATCCAGCCGGGCTCTAACATGCGGGCAGGCATTAGCTTCTCGTTTAGAGTTGACCAACGACCACTTCATTCGGACGACAGATCAAGCCCACCGGGATGCAGTCCAGTTTGCATGGGTGAGAGTTCTTGGCGAGTGAATAAGGGGCAAAGACTGAGCTTGCATAGACCCTCCTTGAAGAGCGTGGATACATATACACGGCAAAACACGAAGGCTGGTATTCTATTAGCGATGAGACATTTTATCCCCAATCTGCGGTACAGCTCATTGTGGATCCGCCTACTGGACGGAAAACAATGGTCTCAATGGAGACAGGGACAGAAGTCAATTGGCAATCCGAAACGAATTATCATTTTAGGCTCTCAGAATTTCGAGAGCCTCTACTGAAGTTCTATGAGGAAAATCCACAGTGGGTTGTACCTCAAGCTCGAATGGACCAGGTCGTCAAGGCCGTCTCAGAAGGGATGCCAGACCTTTCCATATCCAGACCAGCCGAAAGATTGACGTGGGGAATTCCCGTCCCAAATGACGAGACTCAGACAATATATGTCTGGCTCGATGCGCTCACCAACTATATTACCAAGGCTGGTTTTCCGTGGGCTCCTGGCCAAGGCTCAGCCGGAGGCTGGCCAGCAGACATTCACGTCATCGGGAAGGACATCATCCGTTTCCATTGCATCTACTGGCCTGCTTTCCTTATGGCCTTGGATATTCCGCTGCCCAAGAATATTGTTGCCCATGCTCATTGGACACTGAGTAATAAAAAGATGTCCAAGTCTACTGGAAACGTGGTGGATCCGTTTTTCGCGCTCGATCGATTCGGGGTTGATGTAATGCGCTTCTACATGGCGTACGATGGTGGCCTTGCTCATGACGCAGATTACAGCAACTATACAATCATCGAACGATATAAAAAGGTGTTGCAAGGTGGACTTGGAAATCTGACCAGTCGGATTGTTCGAGGGAAGGGATGGGACTTGAGTACCATTGTGGAGTTCTGCACATCATCATCGCAAAAGTTGCGGTTAGACGATCTTCACTCGACACAAAAGGACCTCCTGGATGCTCTACCCGCCCTTGTACAAAAGAAGATCGAAGAAGAATGCAATGTTCGAGCTGCTGTTCAAGCAATCTTCGATGTTGTCTCCAAGACAAACAAGTATCTGTCGGACGCGCAGCCGTGGAAATTGGTCGTCAAGCCATATCGCTTCTCGAAATCGGTAGAGAAGCCGGGAAAAGAGTTGGCAGTCACCGTGTATCTCGCTGCAGAGACATTGAGGAAGACGGGGATACTCTTGCAGCCTTTCATGCCGAACAAAGCGGCGCTAATGTTGGATATGTTAGGGGTAGATGAGGAAAGAAGGACATTTGAGTGGGCCACAAAGGTGGACGACACTTATGGAATGAGTAGGGTTGACCCTGGCCAAGGGGTCGATGGCGTACTTTTCCCGCCTCTGCAGAGCGATTCTTGAATTTGTTGGCGTCATGTGCGGCAGCATAATCCTCTGCAGAGTACAGGTCGCGTGCACAAAGATACAACTTCATACTTGTATGATACTGGAGGCGATTGAGCCGCAGATGTACACAATGGAATGGCTACGATTCTAATAAGATCATTAGTACCGATGACCGCCAAAATAGGGCTGTTGCCAACGGATCGGCCGCTAGCGTAAAGGCCTCGACTGTTCCAAGATTCATCCCTCTTCTAACAGCCGTTGAATACCAGTCAAGCGCTCAATGCTGTTTCAGGAGGCCGCAACATATTAAGGAACACTGCAATGCGTGTCACTTTAATCTCAGTACAACCAGGATTAGACTTGTCTCCAATGCCACACTGACTTCCATCAGACCTGAGCAGCCCTGCACGTGATCACAGAGATTGTGGCAAAGCTGCCGCAAGCATAATTTTATGTGCTTGATCCTTTCAAGCGACTCCGTAACAGAGAGTAAGGCATCGTCTGCCTTGTGATCAAGTAAAGTGGCGCGGTTACAGTTGCCTTCTGTCAAAAGGGTTCGAAAAGAGAGACTGCAGTGAGCGCCCCAGGCAACTACACTCGGGGATAATACCTCACAACAAACCTTCCCGTCTTCCACCACCATCCCAATTCCACAACAATCTCCACCATTCTTCAACCTTACGTCGCCTTTTTCGAACAAGCCTTTCTCTGATTCAACGCATCGTTCGCTACCACCGTTTCATTCAAGATGACCAACGAGGTAAGTCAAGAACACCCCGCCTGCTGCCCAACGACCACGATTTGCGGCCGCTGGAAGCCTTTAAAAATCCCTTATCGCATGCCAAAGGGGACTCATGAGCTGACTTTAAATCCGTTTCTAGCGTGAGAGGTACCGGATACAAGATTTCAGCTGTGAGGAAACTGGCAGATGCTGACTTTTTGCAGTAAGACCTTCCTGGCAAGGCTGAGCGAGCAGGCCGAGCGTTACGATGGTATGTTACGCTGTCCCTTGCTGTTGCCGTGTGGTAGATCACTGACAATATTTTTTCAAGAGATGGTCACGTACATGAAGGTGAGTATTCAAAGCGCGACCCAAATTTCGTTCCAAGCTAATGTCTGCCATAGAAAGTTGCAGAGGTAGAGACACCCTCGTCACGTTCCCACCAGGAACCCATCTGAGCACGTACGCGATTTTCGAGCTTGAGTGGCTAATCACCGGACGCATAGATTGGAGGCGAGCTATCGGTCGATGAACGAAATCTTCTCTCTGTCGCTTACAAGAATGTCGTTGGCACCCGCCGTGCATCATGGCGTATAATCTCGTCTATCGAACAAAAAGAGGAATCAAAGGGCAGCGAAAAGCACGTGTCAACTATTCGTGAATACCGCCAGAAAATCGAGACGGAGCTTGCGGAGACGTGTTATGATGTTCTTCACGTCCTGGACAAAATCTTGATTCCCAAGGCCGAGTCGGGAGAGTCTTTGGTCTTCTACCACAAAATGCACGTCTTTCTTGCTACTATGCACAGCGTCTCAGCATTGCATCACACAGATGGATTTTGCTAAATTTTGGACAACAGGAAGGGTGACTATCACCGCTATCTTGCCGAATTCGCGTCTGGAGAGAAACGCAAGGAATCCGCGACTGCCGCGCATGACTCTTACAAGGTATGTCTACAAATAGGTCGCGTGGTGAAGAGAAGCTGTTATCCATGCCTAACATCCACCTCCGCATAGGCCGCCACCGAAGTGGCCCAGACCGAGCTCACACCCACTCACCCCATTCGGCTTGGCCTCGCCCTCAACTTTTCCGTCTTCTACTATGAGATCCTTAACTCGCCCGACCGCGCCTGTCACCTCGCCAAGAACTGCTTTGACGAGGCCATCGCCGAGCTGGATAGCCTTAGTGAGGACTCCTACCGCGACTCTACCCTTATCATGCAGCTCCTTCGTGACAACCTTACCCTCTGGACCTCGTCCGAGGCCGGCGAGGCTGAGGGCAGTGCGGGCCACGACGCCGCTGCCAAGGCTGATACCGAAAAGACTGCAGCTGCGGCAGCGGAGAAGCCGGAGTCTACAACTGCGGCGGCTGCGCAGGGCGACGGCGCGACCGCCACTCAGGCTTAAGCGAGAGGCTGGAAAGCAAAGAAATGCTCGACGCGGATTCTGCAGGTGTGACAGCATTTACGGGAGAGGCCTGCACGTTTGGCTGGGGTCTGGGACGGCGAAATGGACTGTGATTCGATGACAGAGGGGGAACGAAAAAAAGATAACCTATGCTCTTGCTTTCACCTGACCCTATACATGATGGCACCTTAGCAAGCGATGATTATGTCCTCCAGAGATCCTGAGCACTAGTGTTTTTCCTTTTGATTCTCCAACGCCAGTTGTCATGTCGGTCTTAGCTAGGTAGCGAGCTAGTTGCGGTATCTGCTTTCTATTCGTGTAGCATCGCCTATGTTGCACATCCTACGCGCAGGACCTTTGTCACCCTCGGGCACAGTGCACTCTTATCCCTGTTTAACAGACGAAGCCTAACGACCCATTGTACCGTGACTTGAGGCCCATGCCACAGCAATCCGAGTCTTGCTAGATGCGAAGCCAGCATTGCCGTCGATACGCGTAACGGTACCAGGCTAATTGGAGTTCAATTGTCACTCGTGCTGTATGCGAGAGCACCCATCAACAAAGTTTAGATTTATCGTTTCCTTGTGAGCCAAATGTATCTCAGATGGGATATAATCCGATTGCACCTATAGCTCCTGTTGCCGTCGGTAGGTCTCTGGACACTTAGAACTAGCCATGTTCGCTGGCTCGATAAGACTAGGATAAAATCGCAAACAGATAATGAAGCGAAAAATCTCATCAGTCAAGTGGACTTTCGGATGGACTCATCATGCGCTGTTGATTTGCTCGGTTATCCGCACCTTATTGCTTTTGTCACGCTCGAATAAAAGTCATTATTCTTTTGCAAGAGCGACACGTATGTGAAAGGCTTCCAGGCAGTAATCCGGTTTTCGTAGGCAATTCCTGCTCCGTTTATTTACTACATGGACATCACATTCCACTCGGCTTTACAGCACAATGAGAACATCCGACACCTCTGACGCTTGTAATCTCTAGCTTGTGGCATAGATGAAAAACGATGCTCTAGCTGTTGACTTTGGCCGCTGGCTTCAAATCTTCCTCACTCCACCCGGCCCTCTGTAGAATCTTATAAAGAATCTCACTCTTCCCTCTTGCATATTGGCCAATGTTCTCAAACTCTGTCTCTGCTAGCTTATCTTTAATACGTCCATACTCTTCGCGGAGCTCTTGATCCTCCATCAATACCCTCTTAATGTCAAGGTGGTTCCTCAACGCTGGGCACCCCTCAATCATGATATAGGTGTTATAACGTAACTCCCCGTTCTTTCCAGGGCCGTGAGCTGCCTCAAATCGCCCGTATCCGGGTTGACGAAAAGCGAATCGTCCCGGCACGTCCATTTCGCCGCAGTCTGTGTACTTCGCATTGACCAGCGCTTTTCGCGCGGCCTCAAGGCAGGAGGAGCGGGCGATGATGTCTATGTCGAGAACAGGTTTGGCCTTAAGGGAGGGGATGGATGTGCTCCCTACGTGCTCGATCGATGTGATGGGTATATCCTTGAGAATGTGCAGTAGCTGCTTCTGTATTTCAAGAAATTTGACTGCCCATTCGGGGTTGTGGGGTTCAATGATGACCTTCATTTGAAGAAAGTACGGTAAAGCAAAGCTATTTCCCTATCAGCATGCCGGGGATGAATATAAGAGGCACTACCTTGGCGTCACTAGAGACCGTGGAACTCCCTGTTGGGAGAACAAGTAGAAATAGATCAATCACAGCACTTTTGCGGCAATGCTTTCAGTATAGTGATAGAAAGTTACAACGCCTATTGAACTGATTAATCACATTTCTCATTGACATGACCATCCCGGTGAACATATTGGAATAGCTCCTATATTCGGCTTCGGCTGCTATTTGAAACGTTCAGAGAACGCTCCAGCAGCTTTGCAAGGTCAGAAGCTGTTATGCTGGCTGTTGGAGCACGGCAAAGGCGAGAGTCGTTCTATCAACGGCAATAGTGATGGTGAGAGGGAACGGATAAAGAGCCGCGCTGAGTGATGGATTCGAGAGAAATCGTGACCTGTTGCTATGGACGCTTGCTAAATCTGAAGGATCTTACCGTAACATGAGTCTGTTCATTGACAATAAGTCGAATGTGAGACGAAAGACAATTAGCGCTACCTACGAGGACGCGGCTGACTAAGTGGAATGTTCTGTTGACGGGATGCCGCTCCCCGAGTCATGCAGTCAACCTCTCCACCTGTAAGGACAACTCCGTTCTGCCTTGTTTCAGTCAAGCAGGTAAATGATGGTATACCAATTGTTGTGGCGAGCAGTAAGAGGTGTCTTGTGCTACTTCTTTGCGAAACTTCTAAGGAGGCGCGTAAGGTTTGCTTACCAAGACCAGTTGGACTCTTAGAGTCACAAACCTTAAACTGCCGACTAAAGCTGGGGAAGAGGAGCGCATCTTTGTACGAAGCTTTCGCATTTACTAATGGAATATCAGCACCCCTTACCATCCTCAAATGGCGCAGAAGTCCGTTGCGTGCTGATCCAATTTGGAGTCTCTCTTTACTGCTGCTGCTTACGGTTCGTGCATTCATAGACCCTATGAGTCTATCCTCAGCAGAACGGCAAAGCATTCAGCTAAAAAGAAGAAATCCAGGGACAAGATAGACAGCGGAGCATTGCAAGCGCGGCAGGCATGAGAACGACAATAATGCCTCTTGGGTATGGAGAGGAAAGCAGGTAAATTCAATAGTTCAGACTCGTCTTCTATCATAGCGGCATGTTGAGCCTACAAACACGTACATTTCTTGCTACGAGTGTGACAGATATGCTGTTCGCGGCCGTTTGCCGTACCCAGAGCCATCTCATCCATTGATAGGAACAAACCCCGGCAATTTACGGACCTTCGAGATCCAGCTTTCTACAGCTGGATAACGATCCAAGGAGATATTTCCTTCCGAAGCAAGAGCTACGTAACTAAATACCGCAACATCGGCAATCGTCGGTCTGTCCAGTGCAAGCCATTCGTTTGCATGGAGCCTCGTCTGCAGAATCTCAAGAGATTTGTGTGCTTTGGTTGTAGCCTGGTCCAGTATTGGCTGGGTACTTGGCGAAATACCTCTGAAAAGGATGGTGGCGCGGGCCGTCGCAACGCCAGTCTGAACCCAGCTGGCGGCGAAAGCAAGCCAATCAACTATCATGGCTTGCTCAACAACGTCGTTGGACCAGAATGGCGAAGACACCTTGGTTGTATCAGAGTCTGAGGGCGAGCCTGCAAGGTAAACCAATATCGCAGCTGAGTCTGAAAAAACTTTGTCACCGTCTACCAAGACAGGAATCTGGCCACGAGGATTGATCGCGAGAAACCCCGGGGAGTGTTGCTCATCCTTGAGATAGTCTATTTCGATCTGGTCCAGCTTAATGTCCAGAAGAGCTGCCAGGAGACGGATTTTGTAGCAGTTGCCAGATTTTCCCCACGTGTATAGCTTTGGCGGGGCCATTTTGACAGGCTTCCGGAAAGACAGATCCAATGATGATGAGCGAGGGGATCCTCGACTGTAGACAGTGTCGAGCTGAAAGCCTTGTGTTGAGCAAGTAGTAGCACAAGGGATTATATGCACGCAACAGCGTGCTCAAGTTTGCGGCATTGTGAGTCACCGTAAAAATAAGATAGAAGACTGATTGGCCCGAAGCTGGTAGGCAAGTACCTGCGATGCGGTGACGGCTATCGTTTCGCCACGTTTGATTACACGAAATGCGCACAAGACTGCCGAATATTTCACAGAATAAGAGACAACGGATCGCGGACTCAAATAAAACACAGGTCGATTTGAATGATGCAGTGAGACAGGACTAAGTGGGTCGGTGATAAATTTTCGAACTCCGGTTCCGGCAACTCCTAAGGCCGGTTTAGGGCCGATGGCATAAGAACTTCGGTCTCTTTACGGAGTATAAACCAATCATCCATTCGAGCTTACCTATGCCCTTTCAAATTCCATAAGTGTTGAAATATGTTGTCGCACTACCTGCTCCAGAACCTTGACAGTTGCACACGTAGGAACATTCGTCTACCTTCGCGTATAGCATATGTTAGTTTTGCTTGGCTACATGGAGACGTTGGACAGGACTCGTCCTTACGTCAACAATGCAGAGTATGTCGTTGATATTAAACGAGAGACATTTTATGCATAAATCAGGCATACTCAAAGAGAAGAACTCGCCATCGAACCGAAAAACAGCAGCAATACCTTACCTAAATATCCAGAAGCATGGAACGAAGACGTACAACAAATTCCTGCACCACTCCACACAGCCTTCACCCGCCGCCAACGCCTCTTCATTATCACCATAATCAACCTCCACGCCTTCTTCTCGCCAAGCTCCAGGCAGATCTATTTCCTGGCCATCCCAGACCTGGCCGTCGCCTGGCACATTGTGATGGGCGCATCAATCTGACCATTGCCACCTGCATGATCCTGCGAGGCTTTGTATGCACCATAGTAGACAGTTTCGGCGATGGCACTGGCCGTCAGCTTGCGTAATTCCGTCTAACGTAAGTCTCACGGTGCGCCCGGCCGATGATCGTACAAATTGTGCTCACGTCATTCAAAAGTTGGAATCCAGAGGTCATCGAGATCAAGGCCAAGATCTCCTAGTAGTCCGTCCGTAGGCATCAGAGATACTTCGGTATCCAGGGTGGCGATAGGGTCATCCTGCACAAAGTTGGGAGTGATTGGAGATGAGTGAGTAACAGGATTGGGTGATACCGGAGCTTGCATGAGGCGATTGGCTCCTGAATTACTTTTCGATTTCCCTTTGGATGTCAGATATGTATCAGCGGGCCTCTGTGAATCACATGACTTACCCGAGTCTAGAAATTCCTCTCTCCAGCGAATGCCAGCATCATGGATGATACTGGCGGAAAGTCTGCTTTTGATTTGCAAGGCAATGCGGAAAGTACCATCGGCATCCTTGAATATGTTGTTGGCACTTCGCATCTGTTCGACAATCATTGCTACCTTGCTGGGCTTGTCATCTTGTTCAATAGCAGCAGACCGCATGAAGTTGACAATGGTCTGCATAAGCGCGTACCCCCGCTCGCGATCCACACAATCTGCGAATGGACCTTTGATGATCCGAAGCATGAGAGCTTGCCCTAATGTTACTGCGAAAATGATAAACCGTGGACAAAAACTGCTAAGTCGTCGACTCCTCTCTTGATCCCGGATGAACTCAAAGAGCTTAATGCTTGTGTGGAAGATCAGTTGACAAGTCATTGCATCGAGCGTTTCCGGTGACTTGAAGAAATGCATTGCGGTCACTTCCAAGCGGCAGTTTGCCACATAAAACCGCTCCCAGTCTAGAGGCTTGTCAGTTCCAAAAGCTCTTCCAGCAGTACTTGATACCTGCCTGATGATGCACTGGACTCTACAGCGTCGAGCTGACTGTTAAGCATTTGCAAAACAGAGTCCAAGGTTCGTTCTTGATGTGTTGACAGCTCTTGCAAGTTAAGTTGTACGAACGTTCTCTGGGCACGGGCCATCATAGTGGCAAGCCGTACCTGCAACTGCAGCTTTGTCGGGAGTTGTCTCAAGATGGTCTTGAACTGCTCTTGCTCCGTGTATGTATCAACAGACCACAAAGCAGGATGACCGCCTCTGGTGCAAGTACTAAATTGCGTTGGGTGAGGAGAGTTCCACGGTGAAACAGCAAATCTTACCGCTGGTAGATGACAATAACATAGGCCCACAGATGTGCCCTCTCCACCTCGGAACAGTCGTCGAAGCTAGACTGGGCATCTGGCTTTAGCTTTTTCGTGCCATGATAAGGAGTATGCAGCCCACTTTGCATGGCCATGTGGATGAGTGCACCGCTCAGCACAAACGAAGGGTCACGCCGGTAGGAAGTGAATGGAAAGGGCCACTCAAGAACTAGTAGCATCGCTTTGATTGATTCGAGTAATTTAGTGTGAGAGTGGAGCGAAGATAGAATAAGTGAGGAAACCCGAGGAGATAGATCACTGATTATCTTTGGAAAGATCGAATTTTTTCGAGCGCCTATGGAGACGACTACCCAGAAAAGAACCAAGGATTTTCCGTGCAGGGCATTTGGCGTAATTGTCGGGTCAAGAACTGGGAGCATAGGATGATAGTCACGAAAAAATAGCTCAAAACACTCGTCTAGGATAGAAGGGTCGAAGTCGAGCCCATCAAGTGATCTGGTCTCAGTCGGCTCGCTTATTCTTGTGCTTTGAGATATCGCTGTGCTCAATCTGTTAGCTACTGATGGAGATCGCCCCACGGGCTGAGCTATAAGACTTACGCGGAGCAGACGGTGTAGTGGTTTGCAACTCTCGTCGTAAGGCCGACGTTTCTTCTTCGAGCTCCTGGATCCGCCTTGACATCCGTGAGACACGTCAGATCAAAGGCGATCATAATGCTCACTTTCTTTTATGTACACGCTGAAACGGAGCTGAATAGAGGCAGGGTATCTTTAATCGCCGACAGCGAGAGCAGGGGGTCGCCATCTCTTCTGAACTCTCTACGCATCGCATCTAATTACGGATATTCAGCAATACTCTGGTTTGGTAACGTAATAGTCCAGAACGCCAACCTTTTGCTGCCTACATTCGACGCACGCTCTCTTCTTAGAGCCACTGGCAAGGCCATTTGCAGTAGTCATTGTCGAGGTCTGAGGATAGAAGTGAAACCAATTTGCGAATACTTATGCAAGCAGAAATTGAGCTGTGAAAGCTCTTGTCGAAATCCAATGGCCCATCGAAGCAGGCGAAATACGAGATCGATCAACGGAAAAGGCAGGCGCAACACTGAAATACTTATAGATCATGTGCTGTTTGACATTCACGACCTTATATACATTTCACGTCTTGGTCTTTCACTTAGATCATACTGGATTCCTGGACGAGGAGATTTAAATGAATTGTGTTGTGGTTGGGCTTGATTTGGGGAGTTTGGGACAGGAGAGATCTAAGAGCAATGAGAAGAGGCTGAGCCGAGTTTTACCCGCAAAATAGGCACCTTAGGTACTGCTGTAGACGAATAACACAAACAATACAACCTAACTAAACTACTTACCTAAGACTTAGGTCCAACCAAGATAGATGCCTAATCTCTTAAGCCTTGTCATCTCCCTTGGCGACATGGACCCATGACTTGACCTATTAACCTCCCGTGCAAGAGTATTGTCAACCCAAAAGGAAATCCTCAGGGCAAACACCTATGGACCACAATATATTCTGACAAGTGTCAACACCTAGGACATCTCGAGGATTAATTCATACTATTACATCGGTCTCATTGATACGTATACCCGAATGATTGCAATGTTGGTATTCGCAGACCAATGGAAGATCGGGCGGAAGCTGTTCAGTCTCACAAGACCAGCATCAACCGTCAAATTGGTGCTCAATCTACGCAAGACAAATTTGTCGATTCGCGATGTTTCGCCCAGATATACGCAGCTGTATTCCTCCTCGGATCCTTGTTAAGCGCATACCATTTGCGATAGTGCAGGGCGTGCCCCATCACATGCCATAGTAGGAATCTCCAATGGTACCTTCAAGCAGACTGCTTTGAGCAAACTACACAGAAGAAGGTCATATAGCTGGGATCTTCTGTTAATTCTACCAGTTACTGCCGATGGTGTTGCGCTCCGGGATGCTGGTTGATCCAATGTTCCAGCCACGGCTCTACGGCCTCGGCAAGCACTGGGTGATCAGCGAGCATATCCTTACTCAGACCGTTGCACTCAACCAGATCCACCTTTCTACGCATGGTGAAGTTCCGATAAATACTCGGGTTGGCGGTTCTTGACTTGGCCAATTGATCAATCTGACGACGTAATAGCATGAGCTTTTTGTCAGAAAAACCGCTAAACACCTCGCTATTCTGCGACAGAGCTTGAGCGAGCTGGCTTCGAGTGCTTTTACCTTAATCATACAGATTTATGCCTTCCTGGACACGTCACGAAATTCTTCGGCCCATTTCCCCGATCCTACAAAACATAACCGAACCATTTGGCTAGTATACAGTCTACAGTTATGACCTTGGAGGCTTAATGCAAATTTCGTGAATCCAACGCCTTGGGTTAAAATAACCGAATCCTTTCAGCTGCATGGCTGTTTCAGATACCGACAAGCCACCTGGTGGTCAAGGCTCTATCAGCCACGCTTTCTAAGAAGATATACTCTAGCTATTTCACATACTCGATGAATGATAAGATGCTCAGTGACTGGGAACGCTGAATCATTGCGTGTGAGGAATGATTCTTCTCGATTCAGACCTTTGAGAGCTCATATCCCAAGTGAAGAGAGTAGCAGGCGATGAATTCCCATAACGCTCTACCAGGAATACCTCTCATATTAGGAAGCAGAGGAACTGAGGACACAAGTGGTGAAGTGCAAGTATTGATCTGAACTGAGCTATCTAAGAAGGAGTGAAGGTGTGGAGGAAGAGCGGCGTAAATAGTGGGCTGTCACGTGCCAGACAGTGCCCACGTGCGCTCTTGCCATAACACCTCATCTCCATTTACTTATTTATTGACAAGTCATGATATGGATTTCTGCTCTTGTTTGTAAGGCTAATTTCGGCTCACGACATGAGAAGGAGACCAGAAGATTGTTATTAGCAGTGAATACTGCGATAGCGAATGACGGGATAGGCCTGACTGTGATGTAACGAGCGATCAACAAAAACGCAAATAGAACGACGGACACAGAAAGACGTGCTAAAGATTGTCCAAGATGCAACAAAGGAGTGACAAAAGGTACATGAAAAAAGGAGTGTGTGGGATTAAGGAAAGTGAACCGTGAGTCTATACCAAAGCGAAAATTTGTAGGCTTTCTGCAAAGAAGACTGGTCTGGACCCGCAGCCTAGATTACCTATCCCTGGTAGTTCTTCCAGCTTTTGAACGAAGACACTGCTATCCATCCCGCCTCATCGCTTGCATCAGCAGCATATGTGTCGGAATCATAGAGCTCCATGCCAGGAGTGACTCGGCAGTCCGCGTTAAAGAATGTCTCGACTCGAAAGCCGCCGTGAGAAACCAGAATGTGTTTTCCAGTTCGTCCACCTGCTGTGTTCTTGCATCTGTTATAGCCTCGATTCATTCCCAGTTCAACAATGGGGCCTCCGTTAGGACCACTCCCATCGTAAGCCCACGACTTTATCGTGGGCTGCCGTGGCATACCTATCAGAAATAAGTAGATTTTCTCGCCAAATATGAGACAAGTGGACCCACGCTTTTCAATATCACCCTCTGCAGCATTTTCATCTCCGAAGTCACGAGTCTCAAGGCCATCGTCGATAATATCACGCTTGGCGTTGAGTCCAGGAGGTTTTTGAGCCTTCGGAAATGTATTGAGAGGACGAACTTTTACATGGTGGACAGCGGCCTGAGCCCTGGGCACGTTGGCTGTAAGGATTGGAGTGACTAAGAGGAACAGGGAAATCAGGTAGGTTGAATACATTTTTCCAGATACGAATGAAGCTTCCGAACCAGCGGAATTATGAAGCAGATTATCAGATATTGCCCAAGACTGAAAGTGGATGAATCGTCGTGTAATGCATGCTGAGGGGGCTCGTCAAGGTAGTTTTTATGCTGCTGTTGAATATGTACAACTGTTCAATAAATTCTGAATTGGGCTGAGGGAACATTTGTCCAAAGAGAGAGACAGGTAGTGATCTACTAGCAAACTTGATCACGTATTTGGTTTAGAAGAGTCCCACAGTAGTTCGTCATTGGTGGTAATGTTGCAAGGCGGACGGCGCTGAGTTCCATGTATTGTTAGTGATTTTGTCAACTATCCACTCTTCTGGCCTAGCAAGAGATGCCTGAACTCTACTCGAGCTGGTGAGCTGTCACAAGATCTGCCAGCTATCTCAATGTTCCTTCCGGCATAAAGATATGGCCCAATCGATCACTGGCTTTTATTCGATGTCACTGTGAGACAATTGCTGTATCTCATCCCTCTTCCGGCTTCTCAGTGGGGTCTAGCTCCAACACAGATTGAGGACCGAAACGCATATGCGAACCCCGTAAGATACTATAAATGAAAGATCTGGCAAATGAATTGGGTTTTAGGATACCCTCGACGAAACAATCCTGCTGAACCATCGGCCCTAATAACTAGGCATCAACTGGGCGATGTCATAAAGGTACCCAGAAGAATGTCAGTAACCCGTCTTTACCATTCTTGGCATACACTAACTTCCACCAGAAGATTCTGTGAGTTTGAAACCATTGAGTTATTCTCTAATGCTCCCGTGTTGCTTAATAATTAGATAAACTCCATAGGAACGAGAAATATAGGAACGCACGAGATACCCAACTCTTGAGCTGCAATGACATCGCGGAGAGCATCACAAACTTCTGCAGAAAAGCAGTGGCTATCGGCACCAACAGGTCAAAGATAGTCAGAGTCCTGAGTCAAGCACGAAATAAAATGCGGTCAGTAAAAAGAGTGACATTACTCGAGGGCTTACGGTACCATCCCTTACACAAACTGCGTCTGAAGATCCTACCGAAGGGCACTAAGCATGCAGGACTGGGTGCTAGGGTTTAGTCAAGTCACACCGGTTCTAACCCTGCTGATGGCAACAGCCAATACTCCGCACCTTCTGCAGAGAGCAGGATATGTTGCTATGTGATACCAGCGGAAGTGAGGATGATACTTGCTTTCACGCACCCATGCAGATCTTTTCTGATTCAGTATTTCATTGGATAGCAGTCAAGATCAGGCGTTTGATAGTCATGGATCGGGGCTGTCCTGGGTTGGGATTGCTGGAGCGTAGCTAAAGAGTCTCAAGTAAGCATACTGGATCTACTAAGGAGTACTCAGCCTGACCTTGTAGGCTTGCAGATCTTGCTCTGTGGAGTATGATTTGCGGGAGGGCACACGGGCCAAAACATGGGTCACGCAACTGACTGGCAAACAGCAAAGATTTTGGCGCGACATTAGAGTTTCCATACGGCAGGTAATCACTCAGATACCAAAAAAAAAACATGTCATCTTAGCAGAATCAGAGATAGTGTCGAGGTCTTGACCAAGATGATGAGTGAACAAGCGACCGTGGCGAAGGGTCAATGGAACCGGTGAGACGAGATAATTCAGTGGCCGAGCATGAGGGTAGATGATCCTAGCAATTTAGCCATCGACGGAGCTGCCACAACTCACGATATGCCCAAATGACAGATGGACCTGGGCATTCTAGAGTCGATTCAATTCATGGTTGAGTAAATTGTCGAACATGGAGTTGCATGGGCAACTAATGGAGGCCGAGGAGGCGAAGCCATAGTTCGCGCACAGGTACCTTAACTTTTGCACCACACTTGTCTGCTTCCTTCCACTCAGGCCTACGTACACCATATAGATGCCTGTCATGGATAGTGCAGAGAGCTAGTATCAGACCAGTGCAAGCTAAAGATGTATTGCTCATCTGTCAAAGGGAATCCTCGAGGAGTGAGCCTAAAAATACGTCCCGAATTATGAGACAGTATCGGTGATCAGCTTGTATGGACCCTGTTTGGTTGCGCTCAAAATGTTTTACGCTCATGACTCTGTTCCAAACCTTGATGATTCGCTTCTTTAATGACATGGGTTATCCACCGGCCACATGTAAAGTGATGTATCTGCCTAGAAGTACCGACACATACCTCCCTACGCCGCTACGCTCTATCGCAGCGGATACCACCGCAGCAGGTGCCACGAAAAACATACTCAGGTAGAGAAAACCTTTACCAACAAGCAGGTCGATAGCAGAAACCGTCCAATTCTCAGCTGTAGAAGCTTGAGCAGGTGACACCCAGCACCATAGTCATTCGATCATTTAGGTACCAGAGAAAGGGTGAAGAAAAAGGGCTTGAGGTCGTCTGACACGTTGCGTCCTCGCCCGGTCCGTCTCCTTTTCCATAAAGCATGCTGTCTTTTCGCCGTACTATCGGGAGCTTTCCCAAAAGAATATCCGTCATGCTCCGGTGTCTCCCTGGCCGTTAGGAGCGTAAATGCCTTTCCAGGGAACGTGAAAATCGTGCCCATATCCAGTCAGCGTCTCCGCCACCTTGACGCTCTCATTCAGACTGCTGCACGTTCTAGTTCTCACCTGCAACACAGCAATGTATCAAAGTCTTTAGACCACATGGCAAGAAAACCCTTCAGACAGCCCTCAAGGTTTTGATCAATGCAACAGCATTGTCTCTATCGTCCTTTCTTCCCATTCCACCCAGGCATTGTAAAGTCTCCTAACAATACGTTACTTCCCATGTGACCTTGTTGTGAGATATTTCCATGTATCTGCTACCCGAGCTGTCAAGCTGATCCCTCACCCACCTCAAGCTGTTGAATTTGTCTTGATATCTACGAAGGAAATGTGGAAGGCAACTTTTTAGGCAAGACGGTAGCGGGCAGCACATCGTGCAGTGCACAACGACGGCGTGGCTTAGATGTTGGTACTTTACAGCGCAATAGCAATAAGTACTGCAGAGTTCTAAACAAGATTGACTTCAAGAACCCATTTTGGGATTCGGACATTTGATTAGCATTTGACTTGGTGATTGGATCCTGTGATTGACGGCCGAAATTGGTGATAAACTCGAGGAAGAAGATGGATTGGTGAGAAATAGGCTGCGAAGCGATTGGTTTACAGAGAATAGACTGCACTCTCTATGTAATGCTGCTCCCAGGCGAGCCGATGTTATTCTCTAAGGAAGATAAGATGCTGTTTCTGAAAAATTTTGAGATGCAAAATTGAAATTGTCGATCCTGTAAATGAAACAGCTACAAGATTGCCATTTCCTAGAAGACGAAATATCTCATCTCGCTTGAGTGCTTTTCGAAAGAATTTTTTCGTTGATCGCAAACCATCGTGAAGAAAGCGCTGCAAGCCAGGCCTCACGACTAGCAGGGCTATTGCGCAACTTTGATCCATGGATGTCGTCGCAGTTTGTATTGTCCTGCTTTCCAGAATACCTCGTTGGGCGTTAGGTACGAAGGACTTGGTTTCCCCTCTTGCTCTTGACTTTCATATGGGCTTTTCTATTTTCAGCCGAACCCAATTTTCGATGACAAAGCTGTGGCCTACATCACAGTATCAATCATCGGCTGATGTACCAATTGTTGAACGGTAATCGAATTCTTGGCCCAAATCACCTCCCCAGGTCTCGGAGTTTGTGCAAGACCCTCCTCCGAGCCGTTCTCGATGAATCCAGACTGCTTGTTACCATACTTAGGCATTGGCAGGAGTTAAGGCTACGTCCAGATCACCATCGGCGGACATAGTCGAGGTAAGGGCACGTAGCGGGTGTACTAAGACAGTGCCTTTCAACTGGACAATGCTCACGGAACTCACATGAGCAGTCTCCAAACACCCAACAGAATACCAGCTGTTCCGGCGCAAACACCACTGCCACTATATTAACACCTTTTCTTTGCCCAGGCAATTCGGGCTCAGTTGCCCAAGGTGACAATGGGAGCACTTACAACAGCCACTGCACGCTCTGAAACTTGACCGCCTCCAGCCGTTCACGCAGGCCCGCACTCTCCTGCTCGATGCGCGTCTCCGTCTCGCGCACCTTCATCTCCTGCACGCCCGCCTCTTCACGGATCCTGCCCTTCTCCAGGTTCAGGTCGAGCCGCACGCTCGCCTTCGCCCGCTCCACCTCATCGCGCAGCCGGTGTCCGAGTTTTTGTAGCTCGTTCGTCAGGCGCTCGTGCGAAGCCCGTGTCGCACCTGTCTCGGTTGAGTCGGCGGATAGCAGCTCCGAGCGTAGCTTGGCGAAGTCAACTTTTTGCGTGTACGTGGCGCGGTCTTGATCCTCGCGCAGGACCATGGTGCGGGTGAGGTTTTGGATGCTGCATGTAGGAACGGGAATTAGTGGCGAGAGACCGGTTGTATGAGACGGATGTGTAAGAAGGTGTGGGGTCTGAGACAAGAGATGCAGGGTGGGGTCTGAAGGAAGGATGAGGGTTATTTACCTCTCTTCAATGACGTCGCTGAGCACTTTCATCATGGCGACGGCTTGTTCTTCTGTAAATCCTTCATCTTTTAGTCGCTGAACGAATTTCAAAGTGTCGAAGTGGTGATCCCGTGGACGCGTAGGAGTCAATGAAAAGGTTCTTTTTGTCGTAAGTACACCGCCAATCGATCCGTTACTTGTTGGCCTAGTACTACGGGTGGGATTTTGCAGAGAATGGAGCGGCTGAAGAATTGTGAATGAACGGCGTGCCCTGGTGCCCTTGTTTCTATCTGAGCTGGACTCAGTCTGTTGTCTGACCTGATGCGCGATATTGAATGTGCTAACCCATCGAGGAATGAGCAACCGCGGGACTTGTCTTCGATAGACGAGTGCTGTGGCCATGATTGGAAGCTCACAGTGTTTGATTGAGAGGGAGAAAGTCCCGCTCACTCGGAAGGTCTGTCGCCTCAAATTGCTGAAACGGGATGACCGGAAGTCGAAGTGCACAGCCACCAAGCCACGCAGGCAAAACTCCGGCAAAGCTAACAGATGTGGCGTTAAGCGTAGGAATCCCCTTCAGAAGCATGATAGATTTTGATGAATGAGATCTATAGCCTTCCATTCTCCCACGATGGTCGCCTACGTATACCGATATCCCGATCGATCTTGAACGATGAAGTCTGCGATTCGACGGGCAAGCTTCGAAATTTGGAGGTCTTCCTGTCCGAGCGGAATGTGGTCGCATTCACATCATCCACGCCCCTGGACATTTGCTTAGCTCTATCACCAAGCTTTATGTCTCAATATTACAATGCCCTATTATCAGAGCGTGTGAGTTCTATATGTACTGGTAAAGGGGTCAACTCAGCTTGCGATCGTCAGACTATGTCAAAAGAGAGCGATATGAAGATAAGTATACTCTGGCTTACCCTGTCTGTGTCCGAACTACTTAAACCAGAACGCATACGCGTGTTTGCTTATCGTCGAAGAATGATATGTGCTCGTGGTCGAGCCTATAGACTCCTAATCGGCAGAACTCATCGCCCTTACTCTTCGTTCTTTCTAGTATCAAACCCGACCAATAATGCTCATCATTAGCTGTGCAACAGACCTGGAACTGAATCTGTAGACAGGAGACAAGCTTGGCACGGACGCTATATCCCTCGGGATGATCCAAAAGTGCGATTCCTATTTTAATGGAGGCACTATCTTTTGTCTTCAAATCATAGGAGAATGGGGACCGTGTGCCGTATCGATTGGCTCGTTTCACTGGACCTGACAGTATGACCTCGTGTCTCTTTGCATGAAGTTGCAATGAGGCCATCGAAACACCTCCGTATGGACTCTGTCCTGAGAGCTCAACTCTGGCAGTAAGCAGCTGGATCGCGGATGCTCTTGTGCGTTCCCACTTCAAACCGTTACTTTCGCGGCCATGCGGGTGTATCGACCAATTGACCTCACCGTCACAACAGGCCCAGGACCATGATGGTGCGCGATAAAGCGATTTCCGGCAAATGTGAGACGATCCATCCCCAAAACGCCAGAGTAGGCCTTGGGCGAGATCACATTCCCATATGCCCGCCAAGTACCGGTCACGGTGATGATGTGACATGCTTTGATCCATTTCCGCTGCCAGGCCTGCAAGCGCGGGAAGTTTATCAGAAGGGTAGGTTAGGTGGCGTGTGGAGTATTGGCAGATTACGAACTGCCACCACTCGTATAGGGCATTGAGGCAAACTGTGTCCAGAGACAAAGAATCCGTTGAGCTTTCTGATTCGGCTTCCGTGTTTTCGAGGCCTAACTTCTCTGGTTCAGCCTTCTCGGATATTAAATCGGATGTTCGACTCAAATCAGATCCCCAGAAATCCGGTCCCAACCGAGGGGCATGGGCTATCATCTCTCCAGTCTCGCACTTTTTGGCGCTTTGACATTCCCAATAGACACTTTTGTGACCAAAATGTATGGTTCGCCGAGAAAGATACCGCTCTTGCATTATCCAAGCTCTTTCGTTCCATATTGCGCACTCTACGTCTACCTCCCAATGTCCGGCAACGCTGTCCGTTGCTTGAACCAGTATCTCGCGTCGAGAAATGGTGCCTGATTCAGTGACATACGGCATTGATGTTAGAGTATCTGCTGATCGATACTCAAGGAATCCATCGCTGCTCTTCTTACTCGATGTCGCAGCAACTGTGATATAAGCGTCTTTGTAAATGTTGCTCATTAACCCAATCTCCTGTTCCCAATCCTCCTTCGAATCCTGAACAATGCACAATGAGTCGATCCAAAGAAATCGAATCCCCAGAGAACGAGTAATAGTGATGGCGTCTTGAAAATTCTGTGGCAGGCTGATTCCATTAGAACGTCATTTAGAGCGAGGTGTATCAACTTGCTTTCTTTCACGTCGGTATATTAGAAGTTAGACATTGAGCAGTACCTTTCCATTGGAATTTCATGGAGCAGAGTTTGCAGGTTGCTCACTGTCGTCTTCAGTGACGGTGCAGAAGACTCGGAGCCCCAACAGTGACTGAGTGCTGCGTATCTTCCCTTCTCTTTACATGTCAACATTAGTCTGGGACCGCTCCTGCCATCCATAGAACCAACATCTATGACCCGTGTTGGAAGAAAAGGCGATGTGTTTAGACGACATTCTTCATGATTAGCTACACAATCTGTGATCCATCTCTTAAGCTGTTCGACAAAAGCATAGCATGTCCGATCAGTGCTTGGTGCTGTGCGTCTGATCCGTAACCTCGACGCAGTCTCGGAACCTAGTACCAGAATAGACTCAGCTCTGTAGGAGTGCCCAAAAAGCCTACGAAATGTAGCTAGCGGAAGTTTTGAGGGTTGTTACCTTCTTTGGCGAAAAGTTCAAATCTGAATGGGGTTTTATCTTCATGGCCCGTCATCTGTGCATCGATTTCAAGTAGATACAGCCCATTTTCATCTTCGGAGAGGCCGCTGAGTCGCACTGACTCTGTATAAAGCCGAGCCTCGGGCCCAAGCTTAAGGTAAGTCGCAGCGATGTTTCTATTACGGCACTTTGCGCGAAAGCTCTTTAACAAGGCGGCGCAAAACGCACAGTCCAGCTTCGAAGCCTCAGTAGAGGCAGCAAGTGTAATGGTTCGCTCGTACGGAATTGGTATTATCTCGTCTGCAAAATCTGTAATGTTGAATCTCTGAAGAAGCGCTTGACAGGAAGTACACAAGCCGCTGGCGTTGGCAGTAGTCAACGACATGATCGACAAGCAGTCATGCAATTAAGCCTGCTAAAAATGAGTTGAGGTCGTTCTCACTCAGCTCGCCTACTTACCCACCCGTTCATCATAAACTAAATGAATTTAGGTATGCGGGTCGTGAGCTGCTTCTTTCGACTATCGGGACTCACACAGTGTTCTAATATATTAATTAGCTCGATATTCTATTTACCAGAACTTGGTGGTATATAATACCCACTAAACCACAAAAAACAGCCGTTGGACTGGCCCTTCTGCATTTCGTAAAGTTGACACACCTCGTATGGTACTAATAAATGTGAAGACTCGCATGATAACGCTAACTGGAACGTGTTTGCCCAAGTGCAGCTCCCCTGGTGATAAGCAAGCTGGCAATCTTCTCCAATACTCAGACAGCAGAACCACCTTGCATATCTCTGTTCCTCGGGAAAAGCTAAAGCAGAATTCTGGTCGACTATGATTCATGAAATTTCAATGTCCTGTGTACAAGACCACGCTAAATTTAATCGCTCCAAGCAAAATCGTTAATATCGCTGGTATCGAACTGCCCACCCGCCATCCATCGTATATATCGTCTGCCACGCCCCAAAGATCGACAAAGAAAGAGAACATTCTTGCTTCATCCGACGCTCCCAAACGCCAAAAACTCTCACTCCAGAACTCATCATCGCCCATACTCCAAGCTCGGAATGATCACCGGTCCGTACTTCATCGGCGTACCATACACGCCCTCTCCCTGAACCATAAAGTCCACTGCCAAACTCAGCTTCCCGCCTCCCATACCCATGCCGTTACCTGCTCCGACCGTGGCCCCGAAGCTGCCGTTGACGATCTCCGGGTCGTAGGCAACGCAGGCGACGTAATTGCGGCGGCCCATAAGGCGCTTGAGCTCGCGCGGTTGACCATTCACGTCCTGCGTGAAGATTTCCATCATGTCCTCCTTCGTGTCCGAGGGAGTATTGGTAGAGCGATGGCCGTTGGCGGGCACATAGAGCGGCTTGTTGGTGTGCAGCATGCGCAGCACGTAGCTTGCAGGTGGGGCGTTAACGACGGAGGAGGAGATGATCTGGTACATGGTTTTGTGGTCGGAGGGGTGGCTTGGGTCGTGGACGATGCCGGCGCCACAACAGTTGACGTCTAAGGTTATAAAACGTGAGCCTTGGCTATGATAATTGGGAAAAGGAAAGGAAAGACTTACCGCCGGAGAAAAAGGTCATGCGCAATGATTTGTTGTGTGATATTCCTTGAAGCGTTCGTATCAGATACGTCCGCTCCAAATCTTTGCTCTCATGCGTCCACTGATCCCTCAGCTCATCCAGAATATCAATTTCGCCGAATGGGCTAAGAATACCGCTCATCAGACCGGATTTACCCACTGCCTTCTTCACGCTATTGAATCCCTCACCAACTACACCTTTGGCGCCGACGATGCCAGCAACGCCACTCGTCATACGACTCAATGCGTTGAAGGTTCCTGTCACTGCCTTCTTCCCAGTGGCCACGGTATTGGCCAGTTGCTCAGCTGATTCTAACCGCGGATATACTAGTGGTACAGGAACCATCCAAATGCAATGTTGCACGCTTGGCGGAAGCATAGCTACTTTGGGGAATAGTCCCTGATAAGTTGGACCTGCCATGACCTGATGCGGGTTTCGTTCGCTCCGGGTGTCAGGGCCCACAACGGCCACAGCAGGACCAAGGAACTTAACGAAGTGCCAGCCGGTTCCCGTTATCGTGAAAAGATCAACGTCGGTAGAAACGTTGCGAAGGATTTCGAGGGTGGTGTGATGCTGGAAAAGGAGGTACATTTCGATGCCGATGCGGCCAATGTTCTTGAACATATTCGAGAACTGCATGTATTCTGGGTAGGAGCCGAAGCCATCGAAGCTGGAAGAATTATTAACAAATGAACCGAGAAAGTCTTGTCCAGGAAAAAAAGGGAGCTTACATATCATGATCATCCAGACTCAGGATGTGCGGAATTTGTGCGAATGCCTCTCTCAAGTGGGGTTGGTCAAAATGGCTGGTGTAGTAATGAAAGTATGCGTGCGTCACGTCTTCCTCGTGTTTTGCGGTCCACGGTGCGTTTTTGCGGTTGTCTTTGCCACTGGTAGCAGTCCATTGCCTCAGCATCGGAACTTCTTTCCATAATCTGTCTGCATAGATTTGATCACCCAAACCCAGTTGCACATGGAAGCCACCGCATTCGACGTGCTTTTGCAGAATATCTTTCCACATGAAACCGACCCCGCCGAGTTTTGAGCGTTCTTCAGCCTTCACGTTGAGCGCGAAGTCGTTCCCAGAGTGGGCGATAAAACGCCAGCTAGTTTCGTATCGTCCAGCGACAAGAAATTCGTAGCGTGTGCAACCGAGGTGGGATGTGATTGCATACGTCCACTTCGCACCATGATCGTCTTCCATGCGGAGGTCGACATCGTAGCGGTAGAACATCCACCGATGATGGCTGTAGATAGGGTTTGCCTTCAACTGGCGTGGATTGGGAGAAAGGTCAACACTTTGGTGAATGTGAATCGTGGGAGGCTGCGGGGCGTCTGTAATGAGGAGGATCGACCCCAGCCAGATACCACGTTCGATGTCCATGTTGGTATACCGCAAATAGGGCCCAAAGTACACTCCATTAGTTGGTGCCACTTTGTACATGTCGACACCTGCCTGGGGCGGAGGCCCAGTAAATCCAGCGGCCGTCGGACTTGAGAGGCCAGCCATGCTCATGGCATCGCTATATCGATAATTGGCCTGCTGTGGAGGAAAGCCAGGCGATTGTACTGGTTTGCCACTGAAAGTCGATATGGCAGGTGATGCAAGCGGAAAGTTATTAATTGTGCCTGTCGGCGACAAGGGCTCACTCAGATTGAGTGGGGTCGGTCCCTTTGGAAACTCCCATTGTGTTGACTGCGTAGGCAAGTGGATATAGTAGTACTGTCCTGAATTTGGGTCCAGATGCGCAATCCAACCCTCAGGCAGAGGGGGTGGCGATGCTGGTCCTGCGCCTGAAGCCGGGCTTGGCGATTGTGTAGCTGCTTGTGGTTGCTGGTAGGTCGCATCAGGAGCAGGGACATTCTGCTGTAGAGTTGGTTGTGGCGATATAGAAGCTGCTGGCTGGGCTTGCTGGTCATTATGGAAAGCGGGGTGACCTTGCGAAGTTGGGTCCATTGCCGGCGCGCTGGCAGGAGCCGCTCCGGGTGTAGTTTGGACTCCAATCAAGGTACTCCGTTTTTCATTAGGATAACCTTGAGCATTGCTTGGTGTCCCTTGAGAGGGCCTTGCCACACTGGAGTATGCGGGAGGTGGTTCTTCTCCTACATGCAAACGGCCCAAGTCCTCTTCAAGTTCGTCCTGAGCGCCATGTCTACCAGAGACAGGGGGCGAAAGCTGTTGTGGTCGAGATAGTTGAGGCGGACTGGCAGCCTGTGAGTCTGGTCGGACTTCGTTTGGACCTTGGAAACTGATTGGCGTGCCATGTGGATGACTTCCGGGGTCTTCAGTGGGCGTCCACGGTCGCTGAGGTGGTTGCTGCTGCTGCTGCTGGAGAGTAGATGTATTTTGTCGAGGTGTTGGCTGCGCGTATTGAGCTGTACGCTGCTGTGCTGCCGAGTTTTGAGCCTGAATACTGTTCAAGGTTGAGGTACCCGCTATTCCTGCTGCAGCGTAGCGCGCTTCAATGTCACCGCCAGGGTGGTCGACAGCTGGCGTTTCTGGAGGCGGAGGTGAGCCTCGTTGAGCCTTGGTGGTCGATGTCGAGGCAGTCGAGCTCAGCCGATTGACGCCGCCTGGATTCGGAATGTGCAAGCCGCCAGTGTAAGCAGCACCACTCGAAGGAGCTGCTGGGGGAGGATAGTAGGTCTGCTGGTAGTTCCCTTGCTGGCTAGAGCCAGGAGCACCATAACCAGCCTGCGGAGGGGATTGTGTACTTCGCTGTGGCGGTCGCTGGAACAAATCCTCCTTGTCTGGCGTTTCTGGTCCCGGAGAATCAGGTAGTGGCTTGGGCGCGTTACCACGTCTTTCTGCGAGGCTAGGTTGCTGCGAGGCTTCTCCGTAGACAGGCGAATGCGAATAACCCGAGACGGTAGGGCGGTTAGGGTCATTTGCCGAGAATCGAGGCCTCGGAGAGCCCGAGTGGGTTGTGCTCGATGTTCGTCTCATCCCGCTATCTGGTGTGCCCGTCCTCCCTGAACCTTCCCTGTCGGAAAGGGGCGTATACTGGCGCGGGGGGCCTGTTCGAGCATGCGGAGGCTCGTCAGAGTCTGGATAGGGGAGAGGAGCGGTAGGAGGTTTGGAGGCAGGGGGAGGGTAGTGCGCGGCCGGGGGCTGAGCTTGAGAGTATGGGTTGGTGTCGCTGTCTTCAGAACTGGGACGCCTCGGGGCAGGAGAGCTCGAAGTTGCTTTATTGATGCGCAAAGGGCCGATAGTTGGTGTGCCTGCGGTAGCGTTGTCGTTGCGCAGGAACATCTCCTCCTCGGGTCGGCCGTGCTTCTTGTTGTCCATGCTTGGCTCGTGTGTAGAGTGGGTCGTGTCTTTGGCGTCACCTTTGCTTGACGCCCAGCTCGACAGGTGGGGTGGGGCGCAGGAGACTCGGTGCCGGCCAAACTCATCTCCGACCTAGGCGTCCGAGTCCTCTCTGTGACCCTGCTTCAAGCATATATACATCTCCGTGAAGGAAGGGTTGGTAGTGGCCCCATCTGTATACGTCTGATCTTGTGCTGGGCCGATGCATCAAAGTTTGGCCAATATCAAGATTACATCCCCTTCTATCAGCTACGGCAGCTTCACGTCAATTGGCGCAGTACTCAATGTGGACTCCAGTGGCGACAGGAGATCCGCGGTGAAGCGATTGAGTAGGAGCAACTTTACAATATCAACGCAGGAAATTCGAAGAAAGCAGCGTTCACGGAAAGAGTTGATTACAGCGCGTCCGGATTCGTCGTCTGGAGTACTCCGTGCTGACTCGGAAAATCCGATACAGAAGCATCCGCGCAGTGGCCAACACTGTCGTTTCTCGGCACCTACAGTATGGTATTTTGGTATTTTCTGTATCATCTACTCGATGCCTGAGAGGTGTACTGATATTGTGACTACGCTATATGAGACACAGTCTTGGGGCAAACCTAATCTAGCATAATCAACACCACAAGGTACTTATGTATACATTGATTTGATTTGTGCCCTCGCTACATGGGAAAGGTTTTTCAAGCGGAGTTGTTCAAGCGGAGGGGGTAACAAAAGATGGAGCCAAGCAGCATGTATCAAGGCTCGTAACGAAGT
Organism: Bathelium albidoporum; assembly: GCA_021031095.1. Lineage (NCBI taxonomy): Eukaryota > Fungi > Ascomycota > Dothideomycetes > Trypetheliales > Trypetheliaceae > Bathelium > Bathelium albidoporum. The sequence continues at coordinate 54,544 of JAGFVP010000102.1, forward strand.
TTGAGGCTCTCGAATTTTCTCTGCGCGAGCAGCATTGGCGGAGGATTTCCAATTCTGTTCAGGATCTGAGTGACAACAGCGGCGCTTTCCGGCGTGGAAATTGTGTGGCGGATGCTGATCTGGCTACCACTTCGCGTGCATCGAGACGGACATGAGGATCTGCACCATGTTCTGCTAGGTGAACGAAGACAAATGTCTGGAGACGCTGGCGCTGATTGGCGCCGAACATTTTCTGAATAGCCAATCAGGGCAGCCCTGGGAGTGCTCCAAGGTTTTGCAAACTTGGAGTTAAACGTTTCTGCATGACGCGAGCGGACCGCGGTCGGTTCGCAGTACCCACAGGGTTCATCAATCTGCTCGCCTTCTCCGCTCCACGTGCGCCAAGGCCCGAACACCAATTGGCTTTACGAGTCGGGGTGGCAATGCCAGGAGGAAAATTACTGCAACGACAGGCAACGTGCAGACCTACCAGATCCAGTATGGCCGCAGCAAACACAGGAGGCAGCCGGCCATATATATTCACTCGACCCCTGGTGCCGATAGCATGGAATCGCCGGCCTGTGCCACGTTCGTTCACGTCGACCAGATGCATGAGAAGTGACGGAAATGGAAAAGCCAATCGCTGAGGATCGTATCACGAGCAAAGACATCAAAGATGTTCCTCCAAACTCAAAAACCGTCGCCGATCCCGAAGACCCTCAGGCGCCCTCGAAGGAGGTGTCTTCGAAACGACAACGATTGAGTGACATCTTCACCATCGCATGCGCGGGCTTTGCCCTCATCAGCGATGGCTACCAAAACAACCTCATGACCATGACCAATGTCGTGCTCAAGGCCGAATACCCCAAGAAGTACACCTCCGCCATCTCCACCCAAGTCTCCAACGCGCTCCTCGTCGGCGAAATCCTAGGCCAGATCGTCGTCGGCCTCACCTGCGACTACTATGGCCGCAAGTTCGCCATCGTCGTGACGACGCTCATGATCGTCCTCGGCGGCATCCTGGCCACCGCCTCCTCCGGCCACACCACCGACGGCATGTTCTGGATGCTCACCGTCTCGCGCGGCATCGTCGGCTTCGGCACTGGAGGCGAGTATCCCGCATCGAGCACGTCCGCCTCCGAAGCGGCCAACAGCCAACGCACGCTCCGCCAGCGCGGCCCGCTCTTCATCCTCGTCACGAACCTGCCGCTATCCTTCGGCGGCCCGCTGGCCATCAGCGTCTTCCTGATCGTGCTGTCGGCGGCGGGCCGGGCGCACTTGAGCACGGTGTGGCGCGTGTGCTTCGCCATCGGCGTCGTCTTCCCGCTGTCCGTCTTCTACTTCCGCCTGCGCATGCTCAACTCCGCCCTCTACCGGCGCGGCGCCATCAAGCGGCGCGTGCCCTACGCGCTCGTCCTGCGCTATTACTGGCGCCGCCTGCTCGGCACCTGCGGCGCCTGGTTCCTCTACGACTTCGTCACCTTTCCCAACGGCGTCTTCAGCGGCGTCATCATCTCCAGCGTCGTCTCGTCTGGGGCTGACGCTATCCGCAGCACGGCCGAGTGGCAGCTGCTGCTCGGCGCGATTGCCCTGCCCGGGGTGTTGCTGGGCGCCTGGCTCTGCAATCGCATTGGCCGAAAGGCGACGATGATGCTGGGCTTCGGCGGGTACTTGGTTTTCGGGCTCATCATCGGATGCGCCTACGAGAAAATCACCAAGATCGTGCCGCTCTTTGTGGTATTCTACGGCCTCATGCTATCTGCGGGCAACCTGGGCCCGGGCGACATGCTTGGCCTGCTGTCGTCGGAGTCGTACGCTACAGCCGTGCGTGGCACCTGCTACGGGGTATCCGCGGCCTTGGGCAAGACCGGCGCGGCAGTAGGCACGGAGGCGTTTACGCCGATCCAAAATCATCTCGGCAAGAAGTGGACGTTCATCGTGGCTGCCATTTGCGGCGTCGTTGGGATATTGGTCACGTTCTTTTTCGTGCCGGATCTGAAAGGGGAAGATTTGGCTGAGGAGGACGAGAAATTCAGGGCGTATCTAGTGAGTAAGGGATGGGATGGGGAAATGGGGGAGGAGGATTTAAAGGCGCTGGTCGACGAGGGGATCTCGGAGAATGTGGTGGTGAATGTGAATGAGAAGGCCTTCTAAGAACAGCACAAGTCACACTTTTGTAAGTTTAAGATTTAGCTACTCTCAGGTAGCTTTTAGACAGAAAAGTGGTTGATCCACCTTCTTGGTTATGAGGAATTTTCTTTAGCGCATGAACTACCTGCAGTAGCGAGTGTGATTGGTTTCACGTAAATACACTTAAGTTCCCATGGTTCCGTCACCGCTTAAAGCCACAACTTTCGTCCCAACACCGTCGCAAGGGACCGCTCCACCTCAGTCTCTAAACGTTGCGAAGCTCCAGTGGACCTGCTCCTTAATCAAGCTTTCACGCGCATGGTGCGTAGATCGGCGCAGTCACTTTTTCAGTCATCAAATTGGACATGTTGCCTGGCATGCACAAAGCAAAAAAGACTGCCAGGCAGCCAAACACCATCGTGCAGAGGAACACTGTGGAGTATGCCCCTGCATAGGCAACTTTGTATGCTTCCGCTCCCGCACGAATGATTTGCACGTTCCCGTTGGCAAGGAACTCGAGCAAAGTCGAGTCTCCCGCCATTAGAAGGCCCAAATAAACCTCCATCTTATCCGTCGGCAATCCCGCCGAAACAAGTGCAGGAACCACGACCTTGGAAACAATGCGTGAAAGTCGGTTTTGGAGTATCGTAGCGAAAATGACCGTCGCAAGTGTCGTGAAAAACGATCGGATTGATGCTGCTATGCCAACCGCGACGCCGATTTGGTCCTGGTCAAGAAGGGCAATGTTGACGAGGGCCTCGGCGATACCGACGAACCAGCCAGTAAAGAAGTTGCCAATGATGAAGAACACAAGGACAGTAGTGTTGTTGTGTGCGTTAACGCATGCAACCAAGGCGAGAAAGATGGTGGCAAAGACGACGGCGATGATAGTAAGGAGTTCCGGTGCGCGCGAATGACGGGCGAGTACCAGCGAGGAAATGATGCCGAGAAGGTAAGGACCGCTTGATGCGCAGGAAATCCAGGAAATGTAGCTCGCGCTAGCGCCGTCCGAGTAGAGCATGAAGATTAGTGGAGGCCAGACGGCATATGACGCACAATACTAATATACTGCTTTTTAGCATATCGCTCTGGGATTAGGGACTACAGGGCCAACTACTCACCATGCTAGTACCCATAGACATGCAGAGGACCGAAGCACCCCAAGTCAAATCTTCGCGGAACAAACGCATTGGTACCAGTGGTTCCTTCACTGGACCATCTCTGTCCCACTTGATGAATACCACCATAAGCACTGTGCCAACCACAATGGCGGTGATGACTTGCACCGAGCTCCAAGGATATAGGACGTCGCCCCAAGAAAGGCCCAGCAACAAGACAGTGAATCCGGACACGAAGAGGAGCAGGCCCACGTAGTCGAATTCGGCGAGAATTTGCTTTCGACTTGTATTGTCTGCAGCATGCTTTCGCTCGAAGTCAGGCGGATAGTAACAGAGGGCAAAGCATAGGCTAGCAGCAATATTGAGTATCAAGAGTAGGAAGTAGACACTTCGCCATCCCGCCGCCGTGTAATTTAGCAAATTGTTGCTGATAACCGGTCCGAGAGCTGCAAATGGGATGGACAATGTGTAGACGTATGCCATCGCATAGAAACGCCACTTCATCGGGACAATCTCAGTAATAAGATATGGGAACGACCATTGTGCCGCACTGGCGATACCCAACAAGCAATTGCCTATGATCAGCACATGGACAGTCCGGGCACGGAAACAAACGAGCGAGCCAATACATGCGAGATAGCTGGCGCTGACGAAGAGATAACGGCGGCCACAGAGATCCGAAAGACGTCCGAGAATGGGTTGCACAACGGCTTGCGCCACAAGGTATCCCAGCGAGAACGAGGAAAAATTGTCACTGGGTCCGATGTCATTATTGATCGCAGTAAGTATGGAAGCCGGGAGGATAAAACTAGCAAAGCCAGCAGCAGCAGAAAGGCCGATAGCAGCCACGGAGCCCACGAAGAAGATAGAGGCGTAGTAGGAACGGCCGGGCGAGGTAAGGGCAACCGGAGCAACGGCAGCAGGGTGAGCAGCTTCACGCCCGACTCTCTCTGCAAAAGCATCTTCCGGTGTGCCCATTGGCACCATCTCAATTGCACCTTCGATATGCTCGGATAGGTCTGCTGCAGCCATGGCAGCACTGCGGTCGCGTCAGTTTTTTTCTTTTGAACTACAGCGCCTGCTCGACATGTGTCGCATTTTTGAAAGTGCTTCAAGCGGCGAGCACTATCGAAAACGGGAACGTCGAATGTCGGCTTCTCTAGCCAGGTAAGATTGTCAAGGTCTCCGCTGGGTCACGAATGCGTTGGACGTGTTCGCGTATAGGTACCGTCTGACCACTTGAACCTCGCTTTCAACCTCGTCGCAGATTGGCAGCTGTATTCCCTCATCATGGCGGGTTTTGAATAGAGAGTCTATCCCTTCAGTCTCTCGTGACTAGTGCAGAGTGGCAGCTGGAGAACGGTTGCCTCTCACAGCGCCTTGCTCTCGTACTTGGTAAGCTCATGATGGGTTTCATGGTAATCTGACCAAACAAGGTAAGGGAGAAAGGCACTCACGACTCTCGAACGCGTATCTGCGGCAGAACGATGAAGATGGTCAGTTTGGCAGAAGTGGGTGCTAATGCTTGGCGAGATGGCACCTTTCAGAGGATGGTGATAGAAGAAGATGTGGGGAGGAAGGTGGAAGGTGGGAAGGTGGAAGCTTGGTGGTGGAAGGGTGGAGCTCGAAGTAGAGAAGGTGCGGAGCTCCAAGTGAAGAAGGTACGGAGTTTCAAGTGAAGAAAGCGCGGCCTCTCGTGCTCCGAATCGGGCAGTGCGGTTGTCCGCCGTATTAGGCAGCACTCGGTAACACAGGCGGCAACGTGGACTTGCATCTGCACCGGGGATCAGCGAAACGCTCGCATCGGAGTGTCACCAGCTCAATGCCTGGCCCTGCCAATGCAGAGCCCAAATCGAGAAGGCTGCATAAGGAAGCTACGACGGTACCAGCGCGTATTTCTCGTCAAACAGATCCTCTATCGCAAGCAGGGCAGATCTACTCCTCTTCCAACACGAGCTGCTACTCAAAGCGACATAGCTTCTGAGCCGCCCCTGGAGCCTATCGGGATGTGAATCTACGAGGGGGGATACCTCCGTGAAATGCTGCGTCTCCTGGGAACAGGGCTACGATGGGAAGCCAAAGATGATTAATGGCCTGTGAGGTTTTATCAGCTGCAAAGTTGTTTCGCTACGACTTGGTATCTTTCAAGAAAACAAATAAAAGTCAAGAGTATGTCGTGCTTTCTTTTTCCTCATGCCACTTTCGCTGCACATGTCCGTCTTCAATTTAGCCAGTTCCGGGCCGTGTTCGCCTACTAAACTTAGGGACAAATAGCCACCCAATCGTATCACAATTCCGGCATTAACAATGAGCTCACTGCTTTGAAATCTTAGCACTAGATGCAATCCGGTACGAATAGAGCGAAGAAGCTCCATCAGCCTCGCCCACCGAGAGAGGGCTAATCTTCTCATGTTTTGTCGTCCAAGTGGCGAACGGGATCGTATGATAGCGCAGAGCGGCCATGTTGCGGTTCTGGAGTTTGACTTTCGTCGCTGCTCTGCACGGCTGGAAAGGCGTTAGCCTCCTCACCATAGCCACGCTCATTGCTGCATTTCACTCACTCGTTCTTCGGGTTTTGTTCTTGATGACTTGCGCCATTCTCCATTTCAAAATCTTCTCGTTGATTGGCTGAATGCCTTCCAGGCTAAGTTGGGCGTTGATGGTGTTGAGAGTGGTGAGTTGGACGTCGCTAGGCACATCGTTCCACGACGTCCATTCTATCTTATTTCCTTCCTGACTCGTAAGTCGCTGCGCAACACGTCAGCAGCTGTGGCTTCGAAGCTCACGACGAGCACAGGATGGCTACCAGAAATCTTTGCCATTGGATCCAGCTATGACCAAGCGCTGTTCGCACCTTATCGGCGCTCGACTTTTGCGTGACGAGGTCCATGATCTCGTTCTCATACGGACTCGCAAAGGGCACATACACATACTGCAAGGTCATGGACACGGAGAACGCAAGGATGCATGGGAAAAGCTCAGATGTCGGAGCGAAGATGGCGAAGATGCGTGTGGACTTTAATCTTGATCTGGCTCAGGCCGAATTTTCGGAACGCCAGATTCGAGGGGCCACCATCCTTCCATCGCACGTAGGGGGATACTGCTTTAAGAGATACGAACATGCTGACCAGGTTGCCAAAGTTTATCTGGCGCTGGCGACTCACGCAGGCGGCAAGCACTCCCCGTCTCCAGCAGGGGCGTCCAGCCAGGCCGCGCCCGCCAGCATCCCGTAAGATCGTGGCTCGCCTCCTTTCCTCGCTGAGGCAGCTCTGGCACCATCAGCATTGTTGACGTCGGAATCAGGGAAGTTAGGCGGTGGCGTACCCCACCCTGACCAGGCATTAGGCTGGCAGGGGACTTTTCGGCGCACGAACCCAGCATTTAGCATTAATGGCTTACAGAAGCCGTGGCCGAACGTAGCCTTATCCTGCTCGATCCAGTTAGCTTTCCCGTTGCTCGCTTCGGCCCTTTCAATCCAACACAACGGGTAACGGACACTAACTTTTAGTGACGCCGTTTGCACGTTTTTCCACGCGGCGCTCATCTGTCAAAACATCTAGCTGGCGCGTTTCACCGACCACCAGGTTTGCTAGAGGATGCTGCCGCCTGCAACCCAAGATGCCTGAGTCTCGTGCCACTGCTACATCGATGGAAAGGGAATCGCGATCATCCCCCCGTTCGACCGAACACCCCAGCCGAATCAGCTGGGCCCCGGCCCTCCTCGCGCACCACCGGGCTGTCTACACGCAAATCATCTCCCGGAAAACCGCTATACAAGGACCCCGGCCTGTCACTCGCCGCGTTCAGCTAGCGAGCTCGTCACCCTGGCTCTGACACTTCCGAATCCTCTTGCGCGCCGACCCTGTGTAACAAGCAAATAGACCAGCATTCGTGCACACCGGTACCATGTCGACACGCCTGCCCCGCTTCCTCACTTCTCCGGTTCAAGCCGAGTGCTGCCATTTCTTTGCCGTTGCCTACTTTTTCGCAATATTTAACTCTCATTTGCCTTTTTGCAGCTTGGTTCCGTTTTCGCCTGGACTAGGCTGTGCCTTGAGATCCCCCTCCCTATCGGAAACCAGATGGACGGAACGTTTAACGGCGCCAGAGCCGTGTTTGCAGCTTTGGGGATTGGCGTCTTGGTTAGTGCAGAGTCCGGGGATCGAAGATCATCATTCCAGTCTGGTGCTTACGTCGTCACACTGTAGTGTGTCCTGTACATTGTAATTACTATCGTCTGTTATGGCTTGTTCCATCCTTTGAAGAAATTCCCTGGACCGTGGTATGTTCGCGCCAGCAGAATCCCCTACCTCCTAGTCATGATCACTGGCAATTACCATGAATGGGTCCATTCACTCCATGCGCGCTACGGACAGGTAGTCCGAATCTCACCGGACGAGCTCAGTTTCACTGATGGCCGTATCTGGAAGGACGTCTATGGCCATCGCAAGCAAGGAAAGGGTATGCGTCCTTGTCGTTGTGGTGCGGATCTTCCTTCTCTAATCGTTCCTGCAGATTCGTTTCCAAAGGATCTCCGTCACTATCCTCTTGACGGTCCAGTTCATCCCGGTGTCCAGACAATGCTCAAGCTGGTTGATGATCTGGATCATGGCCGCGTCCGTAAGGTCTTTGCAAACGCTTTTTCTACGCAAGCGTTGAAGAAGCAGGTGCCTCTTTTAATGAAACACATCAATCGTTTCGTCGGCGCCATCAGAGAACAAGGGTCCTCGACATTTGATGTAGTCTCCTACTTCAATTTTGTAACTTTCGATATCATGGGCGATCTTGCTTTTGGAGAGCCACTCGGCTTGTTCGATGGCAACGAATACTATATCAATTGGGTGAATAGCCTGGGCTCTGAAACCAAGTTTGCCTGCTTCTTGAAGACGGGCATCTATTATCCTTGGATTATGAAAATTCTGCAACTGATGATGCCAAAATCGCTCAAGGAGGAGCATCTACAACTCTTTCACAATGCATATGCGCGCGTCGATCGTCGACTCGCGAAGCAAACTGATCGCCCAGATTTTTGGACATTCGCCACGCGTGAGGATGAGAATGGAAAACCTCTTCTGAGCTTGGAGGAGATGCATACCAACGCCCAATCGTTCACTCTGGCCGGCACTGAGACCTCGGCGACGTTACTGAGCGGACTGACTTACCTTTTGCTCAAGAACCCAGACAAGCTCAAAATACTGGTTGATGAAATTCGTGGGGCATTCACGAATGAGGACGAGATGACCGTCGAGCGACTTGGGCAGCTCAAGTACCTCACTGCCTGCTTGCAAGAAACCCTTAGGGTCTATCCACCGGTGCCCTTTGGCCTAGGTCGCTCTGCACCCAAAGGTGGAGCAATGGCAGGCGATTATTGGATCCCTGGAGGGGTAAGTACCTGGTGTCGAGCACCCCCAGTCGTGCTCCCTCTCGTACCATAACTCAACACTAAACGATACAATCAGACGACAGTGGTGATGGAACATTACGCTACGTACCACGACCCAATCAATTTTCGTCTTCCCGACAACTTCATCCCCGAGCGCTGGTTTGATCCGGCATTCGACACCGACCAGAAATCTGCATTCGAGCCTTTTGCTACTGGACCCCGCAATTGCATTGGCAAGAAGTGAGCACTCCAAAGAACACGTTTCTGATGTCACCACCATCAACTTTCATGTTTGAGCCTTGATGAATGAGATTTGCTGACAGACTTACGTTATCCAGTCTTGCGTGGTACGAAATGCGCGTGATCGCAGCCAAGCTATTCTTCAATTTCGATCTCCGTCTTCAGAAGGAGAGCGCCAACTGGATGAATCACAAAGCGTACATGCTTTGGGCGAAGCCGCCGTTGATGGTTACTGCCTTGCCAGTTGAACGGTGAAAGAAAGTACTGAGGTGTGGAAAGCATAAGCGTGGAAGATCTTGATCAGAGGGAAGTTGTTTGGACATGAGGAGGAATGGCAAGAATCAATGAGACAAATTCTCGAGTCCGAACGTCAAAGGAAGGCTTATGAAGTTGCTGAGAGGCTATTCAGGTGTAACGGCAGACAACGATTAACGGCCATGCACAATCACTGTCCTTATTTTCTTATCTGACGCCAGATTTTGTCTATCCTCAAATGCGATGCATAATCCCTGTAAAATTCGTCCAAGACAGTATTAGTCACGGAAGCATCGAATCGGCTCTACTCGACCTTCTCTCTACCCGTCCTGTCCCCTCCCAACTTCACCAGAAAGTAGCTTCGCTCCACCAGCTTGAGTACTTCATCGATGAAGATGATCGGCAAGCTGATCGCCACCACAGCCGTCCACTCACTGACATTCAGCGGCACGATTCCAAATAGAGACTGCAAGAAGGGAATGTAGAGTAGCAGGAAGTGCAACACCATGGAAAGCGCAATGGCGGAGACGAGGATCGGGTTCTTCCACAGCGGCTGCGTGAGCAGGGACTCCGAGGAAGAGAGTGCGTTCATGGCGTTAAACATTTCAATCACAACCAGGCTGGGCAAAAGATTGTCAGCACGAACTAACGATGCGATAAGAATGGAGGATACTAACATGGACAGGGACACCGTGGAGGCAGCCTTGGCCTGGTCGTTGGCAAACATGTCGCAGCCAATTTGAGGGAACTCGGTCTTGCAACGGTGGAAGTGTGCCTATTCATTTCACAACCGTCAGCATCACCTTTCTGACCGATGCATGCGAGCTGACAAGGTTCCAAACCCACCAGCTGGTAAAATGAAATGCCCGGTCCCTCTGAGTAGAACATGAACCACCATGCATAACCACCCACCGTCGCCACTCCAACATATGTCCCAATGACCATGTACCTAAAGAACAGCCAGCCTCCCACCAGCGCCTCATCCCGCTTCCGGGGTGGTCGTTTCATGACATCATGATCCGGCGGATTGAAACTCAACGCCGTCGCCGGCAGCCCATCCGTCACCAAATTCACCCACAACAACTGCACAGGAATCAGCGCCTCGGGCATGCCCAGCGCCGCCGTCAAAAAGATGGACACGACCTCGCCAATATTGCTACTGATCAAGTAGCGAATGAACTGCTGCGTATTGCTGTAGATGCTGCGCCCTTCCTCCACCGCCGCCTCGATCGTCGCGAAGTTATCGTCCGCGAGCACCATATCCGCCGCGAGACGGGCCACGTCCGTGCCCGAGCCCATGGCAACACCGATATCCGCCCGCTTCAGCGCGGGCGCATCGTTGACCCCGTCGCCCGTCATCGCGACCACCGCGCCCTCCGCCTGCAGCAGGTCGACGAGGCGGGCCTTGTGCGCGGGCTCGGTGCGGGAGAACAAGCTTGCGCGCAGCGCGGCGGCGCGTTGCTGCTCCGGCGCGAGCTCGTCGAACTGGCGGCCCGTGTAGCTCTGGCCGGCGAGGTCCTCGTCCACGCCGAAGACGCCGATCTGACGGCAGATGGTCTCGGCGGTGTTCTGGTTGTCGCCGGTAATGACGACGACGCGGATGCCGGCGGAGCGGCATTTGGCGATGGACGCGGCCACCTCGGGGCGGGGCGGGTCGAGCATGCCGACGAGGCCGATGAGCGTGAGGCGCTGCTCGAGCTGGAGGTAGTCTTGGGAGGTGGTGGCGGACTGGAAGGCGGACTTGTCGGCGACGTTGTCGAGCGAGGCGAGGGCGAGGACGCGGAGGCCCTGGTTGCCGTAGTCAAGAACTTCTTTGCTGAGGAGGCCGGAGATCTGTTGGTTCATTGGAACGCGTTTACCGTTGGCTCCTGTTACCACAAAATCGCACCGCTCAAGGATGGATTCGGGGGCACCTTTGACAAGCAGTCTATTCGTTGCGCCTCCACCGACCAGGACAGACATGCTCTTACGGTCTCTGGAAAATTCGTAGGTGGCAAGCCTTGGAGCTTTTGACTCGTAATACTTGCTCGCGTAATGGAGACGCTGATCGCGGGAAACACTTGCTCTTGACTCATTGTAGGTTGAGATAGGACTGCCAACCTTTTCTACAAGTACCCGTAGGGCACCTTCGGTAGGCTCTCCGACGTTGCTGCAGGTAGCGTTCTTACTATCGCGAGTAAGGTGAGCATCGTTACACACGGCTGCAACCTCGATGATCTGTTCCATGGTCTTGGAGTGTTCCGCGGGATGGCTCAGATACTTGCCGCGGTATGAGACTTTGCCATCGGGAGTGAAACTCGTGCCTTCAACGTCAAATTCTTCCAGTCCAGAGCCGTTTTCACTGACAAAAACAACCTTGTTAACACTCATCTGGTTTGTGGTCAGGGTTCCGGTCTTGTCAGAACAAATGACACTGCAGCTGCCAAGCGTCTCGACGGAGGGTAAGCTACGCACGACAGCATTCTTTTGAGCCATCTTGCGAGTCCCCAAGGCAAGACATGTTGTGATGACAACAGCGAGTCCTTCTGGAATAGCGGCAACACCTAGCGAGACGGCGATCTTGAGATAGTAGATTGCACCCCTTGTCCAGCCTCTGTGCGAAGGATCGTTGAAATGCCGGATATTAATTAGCCATACGAGAATGCAAATGACGGTAATGACCTTTGCCAGCAAATCTCCAAAGTCGTTCAGCTTCTCCTTGAGTGGTGTGGGTTGAGAGATTTGCGACGTGATGCTCTCGTGGATATCACCAATGGCAGTTGAAGATCCTGTGAGGACAACAAGCGCACTGGCGTGGCCGGTGACGACAGTAGTTCCTGAGAAGAGCATGTTGATTTGGTCTTGCTTCACCGCATCGACATCTGTGATCGGCTTTGTATCCTTGCCCACGCTCTCACTTTCGCCCGTCAAGATAGATTGGTCGACGTGAAAGCTGTTGCTTTGGATAGAAAGCAGCCTGCAATCCGCAGGTATTCTATCTCCCACAGCGACTGTGACGATATCTCCAGGTACCAGCTCTTCTGCCCGTATCCGCTTGACTACGCCGTCACGTACAACTTTTGCTTCATTCGCAGAATATTCTTGTAAGGCTGCAATGGCTTTTTCTGCGCTGCTTTCTTGAGACACACCGACGATGGCATTAAGAATTAGGATTGTGAGTATCTAGATAGACACATGATCAGCCAAGCGACTCAGCCACAGGGAACTCAAACCACCTACTACAACGGGATCGACAAAGGCGGTCCAGTCCCCTTCTTCCTCAAATAGCGCTAGGATGAAAGAGATGGCAGCGGAGCCTAAAAGGATGAGGACAAGTTGATCCTTGAATTGCTCCAGGATTAGCTCCCACATAGGAGTTGGTGGATCTTCAGGGAGCGCTGTAGGGCGTTGGTCAGTATGCAATGGTAATTTATATGCCTAAGGTGCAAATACCATTGCGGCCATATTTTTGCGTTTGCTCTTTTACTCTTGTGTCCGAAAGACCGCTATCTTCCTCAACCTTAAAGTAGCCGAGCGCCTCCTGCGCTGTATGTACGAACGCATTCTCCATGATTGCTCTATAATTTCGCCCACCTGTCTATGCAAATCGCGCAAGGAAAGTGGTGAAAGATCCAGATTTAGCAACCGCAGGGATCTCTTTCTTGTAGAAGAGCAGACGAAGAAAATGAACAGCCGTCCAGAACGATAATTGAAGCTCAGGCCACCTTGAAACTCCCTAGGACATGGTCTGGCAAGTAGGAGCAGTCACCACGATCGTCCTTGAGGATTGAATGAGAAGTGCAAAAGTCCAAGGTGGCTGGTGGACAGGCAGTTGAGCCGCATAGGTGGCCTCTCCACATCCTCGGCATCTAGTCTAAAACCGGTAGCCATCTCAGCCTTATCGGCTGAAGATTCCTCATTGAAGACTTGGCCCCGTCACACCAGCTTACGTTTCCCCCTTTGGAACTTGTAGTCGTCGAGTCAGAGAAAAACCATACACCAGAACATGAACATCGGTATCTGTCTCTACGACTAAGTTTGCTTCCTCCGAAGAAACTCCGTCACTACAACCGCATCAGTCTCTACGCAGAGAAAGGACATTTGATGCATAAATTGGTATCAAGCTACTGAAAACAGAGTCTCAACTAACCCTCCACTCTGCATTTTGGTACAATCGTATTCAATCCAAAGCACCCAGTCTTCCGCGAGCAAGATTTGCAAAACTAGACTACGCATCAGAAGTATATGGACCGAGACCAAACCACATCAGATCCTGCGTGCTGAGGAGACTTTTAGCATGCAAGTAGAGTAAGCAGGATGGGACTAAGAGCTGCTCACCCGTTGATCGGCACCGTATGTCCGACATTGACTGCATAGATTCCTTGCACCGTTCCCAACGGATTTGCGGTTGTCACACCCCAGATATCGGTAGTGTACCCTGACTGCGGGAAATTGGCTTCGACTTTCGCTGGCGTCAAGTAGTTGTATCCAAACACGCCAGTCCACTCCTTGACGGTCTCGTTGTAGTTCGGTGGCAAGAGTGTCGTGTCAATCGATCCGTGATACACCTGGAAGCGAGGACGAGCACCAGTGTAGCCAGGATACATCGCATCTACGACGCTCGTCCAGTATTGTGGAGTAGCAACGACCTCGCCCTGTGAGCATGTCTCATTCCACGCATCGACCTGGTTGCTTGAAGACATGAAGCACCCTGCTGGAACGCCGGAGTAGGCAGTGGCCGCGGCGAACAGCTCAGGATAAGTTGCTGCCATAACATTCTACAGTTCATCAGTTGTTAGGAAGCCAGCCGTGTCAAGCATCCAAATGTCTTACCGTCATCATGGCGCCAGAGCTGGAACCTGTAACAAAGACCTTGGACGCATCTCCGTTGTATGTGGACAGCGCGTATGTAACCATGTTGGCAATGGAGTTACTGTCGCCTCCCCCGTTGTGCGTTAAAGACGACTTAGAAGAAACATCCCAACAAGTCCCGGAATAGGGTGAAGACGGGTAGATGACAATGAAGCCATATTCGTCGGCTAGTTGAGCATATGGAGACCCAGAGAAATATGCTTGGGCACTTCCTGTGCAGTAATGGATGGCAACAATGATCGGAGGTTTCGCAACAACCGACGTCGGAACATAAACATACATTTGTGTCTATGAGAGGCTTTTAGACGACGCAGAGCTGGGACTACAGACTATGTGACACGTACACCTGAGGGATTGCTGCCAAAGTTCGTGACCTGCTTCAAAGAGGAGGTGAGAGCGGGCAACGCGGAGACGCAGCCCGCGAGTGCGGTCACGCATGCAAAAAGTGAAAGACGCATTTTGGAACTGAGATACGTTGTGAGATTATGAGATTGTCAAAACAGCTCAGACAGCTCGATTCGATAGCTCCCTAAGAACTACTGGGACATTTATATAGATAGACTTCCTCTGGGCCGTGATTAGAGCTTTGACGATCCCTGGCTGCGAAATAGCTGCCGGAAATCATATTAATTAAAAAGACATTGCAAGAATGAGGGAAAAGAAAGTCCACAGAGTGGTCAATGTTGAAAGAAGGATGGTGTGTGACGATCATGTTAGGGTTACGGCTATTTTCTGTATATATGTCCTCGACACAGTGAGCAATCAGGGATCAGAGCATATAAGTCCTGAATGTGATCCAGTTGAGAAGCGACCAAGGTGGCATCCATGGCTCCGACTTTACCCTTCGTGATCGAAAGCTGGGGAACTCGAGGACGCGCACTCCCCCAACTAAGCTCGTGGAATCGTGCCCTCTTGTCACTGAGCATGTGTGTATGGAAGGATATATTCAAATAGCCAAAAAGAAGAATGAAAGGGACATATCCAGTCTTGTGACCCGAAAACGCTTCCCCGCACATTAGGCTGATTAGCTAGGCAAAGTGTCAATCCATGCCATACAGACTTCGTACCGGATATTTTCTCCCATAAGCGAGCCTTGATATTTTCTGGATTGAGTGCAAGACCTCGGGCATCTCATACATGCAGGGTCTGAGTAGAGCGTCTGGCAAGTGCAACATCGCCACGGAATCACCACAGAACAAGGAAGCTTGACATTCACCATGCACACGTTCAGAAGAGACGATGATTCGACTCTCCATACAGTGCATTAACTTTCCGACCTGAGCAAGCGGCCACGGTCGAGCAATGGGTTGCTACCTTTGAGAGTTTGGTGCGGTAACAGAGTAAAGGAGTCGAAGAAAGCAGGGTTTCGGGAGTAGAAGCTTGTAGCTCGAGGGCGTTCCGATGTGACCGGCGCTAGTCAGTTCCCTGCAGTGGCGTATCTAAGTAGATACCCTGCGCGAGAGATGGAGCAGCTCTCCGACCGGAATCGGAAAACATCTGGTTATCAAAGACGGGTTTGCAAACGACAATACTTGGGAGGAGACTTGGAGATTTGTGGGAATTATGCCGCTTGTCGATAACAAGAGATCATCTTATCCGGTCCCATACCTGCTCTATCCCCAGACGTCCTCACTCCACCTTCTTGCACTTTTTCTCTCGCGTCTCCAATTCCCTATATCTTCGCTATCCAAGCTCCATCCCTTCTTCCTTGCAACCGCCTCGTCCACGACCTTTCCTACCTCCCGAGCCATTGAAGCTGCGCCACAAATGAACATCGCAGCATCGTCATCGACGAGCATTGCTCCTACCTTCTCGCGATGCTGTGCGAGAAGGTCTTGCACATACTGCCTCGGCATTGACGAATGACGGGAATATGCTGGGATGATCTCGACTGGTGCAGGCCTACTGTTTGACGGGCTATGACATTCATCAATGGCAGCATCGAATTCCTTTTTGTAGAGGAAGTCGATTTCCGGATTGCGGCACCCGTAAAATAGCACGGTTGGTGCTAGAAAATGGCCGAGCTTGCGCAATTGCAGCCGCTCTAAGATAAAAGCCCGAAACGGCGCAATGCCAGTGCCTGCTGCAACGAGCAGCAGGGGAACGCTGGGTGGCGGCAGCTTGAAAGCTGATCGTTTCACAGAGGCAAAAATCCTTGGCGGAAGAGGATCAGTGCTGAGATACGTTGTTGTCAAGCCTGGAATGATGCCTGGGAATTGTGAAGAAATGCGCCCATTGGCAATCGAGTTTGGGCAGGGGTTGGCTTCTGCTACCCTATTCACGGCTACAGTGATGGTTAGTTGCCGAGGTGAAATGGCGGGGGAAGACGAAATGGAGTAGCATCTTGCGGTCAGCGGACGTAGTGATTCGACGATGAAGCTCAGCGGTATTGCGTGCCACGCATCATTCTGGCAAATCGTCGGACTAGAAGAAGATAGGTCGGCCGACAGACCTTGGAGCAAGCGACCAAGAGTCACATAGTTGTGGTTCATGTATGATGTGTAACCTTGTAGGTCATTTGTGAGCTTCTCGATGGACGATTTAAGAGCTGGGTTGGAAGTGAATTGAGCTAAAGAAGATACCACTTCGCGGGAAACGGTGCCACAGATCTCAAGGTGGTATCGGAAAAGTGAGTGAATGGTCGTTTGAGATGGAAGCTTCAACTTTGAAGAGCTTTCAAGTGGCGTGATACTGATAGGCACATCTTTCTTGTGGTCGAGGCCCAGCACATGAATAAGTCTCGCCACTTCTTCATCCGGATTGACTGGCCAAATTGAAATATGATCACCAGTCTTGTACCTCAACGACGGTTTCGAAGAAAGATCAACGTTGATATGAAGACAAGACCGGGTTGTGTCATTTCCTGAGGTCAACTCATTCCTGTCTATGATCTGAAGCTCCTCGATTGCAGATTGGCCCTTGATGGCTTTTGGGGCTAGTGGCCGGTCATGACAGGATTCGAGGTGGACGTTTTCCTCAGAAATCAGTACAAACGGTTCGTACAGAGGATCGTACTCCTGAAGCCCGCGCTGACGCACAAACCACATTCGGAGACTTTCCTTCCACAGAGCAAAGTCTTCTTTCGTGGTCTTCTTGGCTTCGTCGGCTTTTCCAAGCGGAATGAGCAAATTTGCACCAGCCGAATCCAAGGCTGCCACAGTGGCATCAACGACGGCATTATAGTACTTATAGTTACTATTCCCCAAACCGAAAGCCGCGTATGACAGATTGCCAAGCGGCTTCCCGGATTGCGACTTGAGCCAGTCAAGAAACCTTGTAGCATTATCGCTAGGATCCCCTTCACCATACGTTGACATGAGAAAGACCGCTAGCTTAGAGCTTGGTATGAATCCGAAAGTGTCATGCTCGTAATCCGAAAGATCTGCGACTAGGCTTCGTAATCTGAACCGCTGTTGAAGTTCTCGCCTTAGTTGTTCTGCGAAGCCTTCCGCGGTGCCGGACTGCGATCCAAAGAATATGATCACATCTGCTTGCTCTTGCTCGAGTCGCTCGGCGATATTGCGAGACTCAGACGCAGGTGCTGCGTGTCCCTGTGATAATTCCTGCGGTCGTTCAAAGAATCTGTAGTTGTATGGATTTGGTTTCTCCCAAAGAAGGCCCCATTTGCGTGAAAGATAAAAGAAAAGAGCTCCGATCACTATGAAAACCCAGTCGTCGAGTTCAGTAGCTTGGTGAACTCGTTCCAAAGCCCGGGCGACCTTAGAAGCTAAGGTAGGGTCGTTGAAATTGAGGGAAGCCATCCTCTAAATCGACAGCGCAGTAGGTAGGAAATTTCTGAGATGAGAACAGATCATAGAATATCATAAGCAGTGCAAAAAAAGATGAAACCGGATTTTCGTCAAATACACAGCTAAATATATAAATGGGCAAAACTCAAGGAAAATTGACCATGAATTGCTGCATTTGGTGCTTGGCTTATGTTGCCACCCGCTTTGGCGTTCGGGCTGCACCAGGGGGGGAAAATGCCCTATGGGTCGATGGCAGCATGTACGTACGTTGGACATGAGTGCCGGACTCTAGCGGTAGGAAACCATGTCTATCTCTATCTGTGGTTCGAATTTGGCACTCTCTACCATGGCCTATTCCAAGCACGAATCGATGCGAAGCGAAGAACTTCGAGGCCAAGCGTCCATTACGAACTACGCTAGACTACCCCATCTTGAAGGGAAAATCTGGCCCGAGAAGCTAGATCAGGCTAGTTTCGCCGAGTTTTGACCTCTTTTGGACTTTCTTAAGAGCAGCGGGGTCCAAAACATACATGTGGCATGGTTCATTGGATCAATGTTGCGCATAGAACATTCCCCAGGATCTACCGGCGGAGTGCGGAGTAGGATACCTCGTGGCGAAGGGGAGACTCTGTATGGAGATCTGCGATTTGAATATTCCGAGATATGCGATAAATAATAAAATCCCGCTCCTCGAATGCCAGAGCCACTTCAGTTGTGAAACCATCAAAGCCCAAAGATATCCTCGATATCTATTCTATAATGTACGGATTCGTAGCTTTTGTCTTTTCTTTTCTCTTTCTTGGTATCTACTTCTTCGTGATACCTATCATCCACTATCTCAGAGACCCTAAAGGGCTTCGTAAGTATCCTCAACTTTCACTATGGTCAGGCATCTCAGACCTACCCTTCATGTACGAAGCCCAGAAAGGTTTCCGTTCTCGAAGGCTTGCACAGCTTCATAAAGTGCACCCAGTGATCCGCATCGGTCCGAACTCGCTATCATATGGCACGCACCGAGCAATAAAGGACATCTACGGCCACAACACCAAATGTACGAAAGACACACTATACGACGTGCTTTCTGGAAGTCATCGTCATCTCGCAGATGTCGTCGATAAGCTCGATCATCAGCGCAAACGAAAAATCCTTTCCAGCGCTTATGCGGTTAAGAATTTAGAGGAATGGGAGTACAAAGTAGCTGATATGACAGGCAGAATGATCAAAGCATTTGAGCTCCGCTGTACCGAGCCATTGAAGGCAGGGGAGACGGTAAAAGAAGGAGACTTGACAATCGATTTCTGGATGTGGGCCAACTACTTTGCCGTGGCCGCCATTGCGAACATCGGGCTTAGTGAAGACCTTGGCTTTCTTGAGCAAGGAGGTGACCTGGTCACATCTGAAGCAATGGACGGAACGACCAAGAAAGTGCATTTCAAAGAGTGCCTGTCCGCAACAGCGTGGGCACAATCCAATCTTGTATGGTGCTACGACTGGTACAGTACTCTGGTCAAGATTAGCAAACAAGTGTCAGGAGTCTACCGACACAAGTGGGAGCTAAACGCTGACTGGGACGGTATTGTACTCAACCGGGCTACGACACGGCTAAAGAGATACCAGAATGGCGAAAAGCTGGATGATTTCTTTTCGGCCCTCATGCATGACAAATCTGGTAGGCCGAATAACCTCGAATGGGGAGAAATCGTGGCCGAGATTAGTATTATGATGAACGCTGGATCGGATACCACTGCTATTGCTTTGACCAATGTTCTGTATCGCTTGTTGAAGAGTCCAGACTGCATGGCAAAGCTTAGACGAGAACTGGACGAAGTGCTCGATGAGGATGACTGCGTGGCTCCTTACGATAAAATCAGACATCTTCCATACCTTCGGGCATGCCTGGACGAGTCTTTGCGGATGATGCCACCAAACACATTTGGGCTTCCCCGTCGAACTCCTCCGGAGGGCGCACCAATCTTGAACGACTACATTGCTGGAGACACATCTGTTTCTATGTCAGCCTATGTAGCACACAGAGATGAAGAGGTCTTTCAGGATCCGGAGCGGTATCTCCCTGAACGATGGCTAGGGGATTCTGGAAAAGAACTGCAGCCATACTTCGTCGCGTTCTCTGCTGGAGCGAGAGGTTGCATTGGACGAAATATAACTTACCTGGAGCAGTACGTGTTGTTGGCCAGCCTGCTCCGTCACTTCGAATTCGCATTGCCTTCCCCAGACTGGGAACCGACGAGAAGAGAACTTTTTACTTGTTCACCTGGTCCGATGCCTCTGAAGATTTGGAAACGGTCGCAGGGGAGTCACAACGTTACCGACTATGCTTGAAATGGTCGAGAGATACCAGAAATCTTGTTGTGGCGAGTTTGTGCATCCTCGCTCACCTTGCAGCGTGCCGTGGGCGTTTCTTTCAGCGGGTAATGCTATCAGGTATCGTCATCTGTTGATTCTTCAGTCGACGAACATATCGCTATTAGAAGTTGGTTGGCTTAGCATATCTGTCTTCCTCAAACTGTGTATAGCCAGCGGTAAAGCTTGAAAATACTGCCAGCTAAGCTGCCTACCTCCGACCAGATACACCGCGGCCTTCGGTATATCCAGATCCTACAAATGGTGGGCTCAGCAGAGAATAGCCTGAATACGGGGTCATCGATGATTGTGAATCGCGACAAGTGATCTGGGTTGACCACGTCAGATTCAATCGCGCAAGAGTCCGGAGAACTCGCATCAACCTCTAGAATACTTCAGTACATCACAGAATTGTATGTCCTTTGTGATCAGGCCCCTTTCGCAGCCATGCAGCAGAAACTTCTCCAAAGCGCCTGCCGCTGATTGTATACGCCATTGCCCAATGCTGCCCCGATAGACGACAAGGCAGAGGCGATTGTTCGCGGGGAATGTGTCGTGGAAATTATCTCCAAAGATCTGACAGGGTTTTTGGAGGCGCTAAACATGCTGACGACTAGCGACAATCAAAAACCTGGGTAGCTAGTTACGTACCTGAAGAACTAGAAATACAGGTTGGTTAGGTAGGCGCCATCAAAACAACATGTCACTCTGGAAAAGATGAAAGACATGGACTAAGACGGGAATACCAGGCTGGCAGGAAACGAGCAGACCATTTCGCGAGTTGAATCATTGCAAACTCACTCTTAGTGACTATCTAGCTATAATTCAAGCAAGGTTGTTCCAGAGACCGTGATTGGTTGCTTCACTCTCGAACGCCATACGCAACTTTGACCAAGTAAGATTAAATACAAGATGCGCACGCCACAATGTTCCCATAATTTGTCTCTGTCTACAGCCTGCTATGTCACCACTTCCTCCGTCTCATCAATGATCTCTTCCACAATCTCCTCTACATACTCTCCCTCGGCTGCTTCATCATCCTCGACACCGTTCACATCTACCCCTTCTACCCCCAACTCCTGCCTCTCCTCCGCCAAGTCCTCCTCCGTCGCCCGCCGCCACGCTAGCCACTCCTCCAGTGCACGTCGTCGCCGATCGATGACCTCGCGATTTGCCGTGTTCTTACGGTCCTCGTCCTCCTGGTCGAAGACACGGCTGTACTCGCGCAGGTTCTTGCGGATGCGCTTCTGCTCGTCGCGTGACAACATGGTTGCGGGCCGGGGGCGCCAGAGTAGCTGCTTGATCTTCTCGATGGGCTCCTCGCGCAGCAGCTCGCCTTTGAAGTCGTACAGATGGTATCCGTTCTCCATCTGATGTTTCCATACACTGGCCGAGGTGATGACAAAGCGACCCGACGGATCCCACTCAATATCGGTAACACCGTAGTGGTCACCTGTTGCCATTAGTTGCAGGTTTGCTGTGAGGTCCTTGTCCTTGTCTTCCTTGTCGCCTTCGAAGTCGAGGTCCCAAAAGTCGAGGTCAAAGGATTGGTTTGAGTGCACAGTGGCGACGACGACAAAGCGACCTTTCGGAGACCAGTAGATGGCGTTGCTGTTCTTTTTGTCGATAGTTTTGATAAGCTTGAAGTTGCCCACGGCAGGCGGTTTGACCTTTTCGGGGCAGAAAAAGGAGACAGACGTCTTTGGTGGTACTGCAGCACCAACAGGAACCTCACCTGCCGTGATGAGAACGAAACGATCACCGTGCGGCTCCCATGCAAAGTTGATGACGGTATCTTTGATGGCGTCAACAACTTCGACTGGAACGCCTTTTTCCTGGACGCGGAAAATTTCAAGGTTGGTGGCAAGGGACTTTTTGGATTTTGAATGCCGGTCTACTTTAACGCAGACGTACTTAGCGTCAGATTGCCAGTGTAGCTTCGCATCCGAGACGTTGAAGAGGTTGCGAGTTCGAACGATTTCTTTCGAGGGAATTGTCATCAAGCCGACCTTGGCAGGGTTCGATCCGAGTTCCGGGGTCCAGAAGCAAAAGAGTTGTTCGTAGTCTTTTTTGCCATCTCGTTGCGGTGTAGCGGGTGACCATTCAAAGTCAATGACGCCTTCGATCTTAATGGACTGCTTGTCAAGCAGATTCATGCGGGGGAGTTCATAAACGGAGACAGATTGAGCCGGAGTCATGCGGGCAACGTACTTGTCGTCGGCAGACCACTTGAAGGCAGGCCACTGAATTTTCTTTTTGATAGGGTTGCCCTCAGGATCCGTGGGCGGACCAGGAAGATCTAGTGTGACGAATGAACGAAGTGGCTTCCCAGTTGCGATGTCCCAGATAATGTAGTTCTTCCCGTCTTCTTCTATTGATAAGATTGGATGGTTCTCATCCACGGTCAGCGGACGGTGAGACCAGGTCACGAGAAAGTTTTCATTTGGCGAAAAGTCGACCAAGTTGACACCGGGATGTGCGAATCTCATCTGCCTCGTCCAGCTTGAACCACCCCATAGTTGCACGCCCTGAGTATGAACCGAAGTAAGATATGTGCCCTGAGGCGACCATTGAACAAAGGCTTCTGTCCAGTGCTCTCGGTCAACACAATTTTCCAGTGGTTCTTCTTTCTCGTTCCAAAACACGCCAACCATATCACCACGATACATAGCCAACTGGTCCCGTCCATCTCCAACCCACCAGCGCAGGTGTTCCTTTTCGGCGAACTCGGGTAATTCCGGGGGGTGGTATTCGTCATCAAGGTCAGCGTTCCCGTAGCGATCAATGTCAGTCAACTTGTTGACTGCCATCGTATGCCTTTTGTCCAGCTGTACCCCGTGCAGTTGTTTGATGGCTGCGGCAGCCTGATCAGGGCTTTCATATTCCACAAAGGCAAAGCCTTGGGTGTTCCCAGTATCATCGATTGGCATGAACATGTCACCTTTGAGCTTGCCCACCGATGTAAGCTTTCGACCCACAAATTTCGTCAGCTTCTCTCGACTCTCCTCCGGCACGACTGGAAGACCGTCAAGGACGACAAAGGTATCCAAACCCTCTTCGAGATGGACATTGTAGGCTTCTCGGAGATCTGAAAAATCGATTTCCTCTTCGTCGTGGTCGTCGATGCCATCTTGTGGCAAGTCCTGGAAACTCGGCGCCATATTGTCTGTTCACTAGGGTTCCAGTAGTCGGCTGCAAGGCCTTTATATAGGTGGGATTGCGCCTGAGAATGCTGCGACTAGATGCTTCGAAGAATGACTCAGAATCGAAAGCAAAGATGAGTACAGAGTGAATGAGAAGGTGAGTCGCAGAAGCTGGATGAATCGGACGTGGTCATTGACTGGTGACTACCTGCTCCCTACCAGGAGCACGGCGAAGTTTTGGCGAGTGTGGGTTCCGCTATGTGGCTTGCCCCACCATCGCGCATCTCCAGATGTGGCGCGGCGATCGGGGACAGAAAGGTCGTCATCAGTTGGCACCAGCCCGACTTTGGCATCACTTCAGACATGCCCGCTGCGAACCTCCCGACAACAGCCCTTTTGGACCTGTCCACTGGCCCAACATTGGTCCTGCTGCAGCTACACTCGTTTCCCGTTTGCCTGCTAACGTTCCGTCTTCTTCTCTTCGATCTCCTGTTCTGCATCAACGGCGGTCCGGCCACTCCCCCACCCGGACCTGCATAAACTTTACTGTCCATCCGTCGCGTCTGTTCTGCTCGCGAGCACCCGTTCGAAAACAAGATTCACTACGTTGCACATTCGGTCGCGCACTTGCCGCGGCTTGCCTCCGTTGCATTGTCTTTACCTTCACCTTCATTTCCCCACACCTCGAGTCCATCCACTCGCCCGGCCAAGCTTCCACCATGTCATGTAAGCTGTGTAGGGTACCTTGATGAAGCGATACAGTCGCTAATTGTCACTCAGTATCATCTGAGGCGAAGTTATCCTACACGATCATCATTGATGACATCCTTGCCGCCGCCGATCTGACCACCATTACCGCCAAGTCCATTCGCAAGGACTTGCAGGCCAAAGTTGATGAAGATCTTACTCCGCTAAAGGTATATCCGCATGACTCCCTTCTGAAGCAGTTATCAATCTGACACGTTATCGCAGGGCCTCATAAACGAGCTCATCATTGAACGTTTCGACAAAGCAAATGCCGCTCTAAACGCTGCCGAAAAAGAGCCCGTCAGAAGCGAACCCCAAACCAATGGCGTCAAGAGCAATGGCGTCAGCCATCATGTCGATACAGCATCTTCGGCTTCTCCCCAAAAGCGTCGTGCCTCGGAAGAAGCACAGGAAGACTCCGAACTTTCCGAGCCGGCTGAAGATTCTCCACCGCCTAAGAAGAAGACCAAGAAGCAGCGCGACTCGGTCGATGACGACGCTGCTTTCGCTGCACGACTCCAAGCTGAAGAAAATAGTCGCGCTCGGCCGACAAGGGGGGGCAACCAGAAGAAACGGATTGTTGCGAAGGTAAAGAAGGACAAAAAGTCGCCAAAGAAGAAGAGCTCTGCGAAAGTCAAGGACGACGACGACAGTGACCTGGACTCTGGTACTGGCGCGGAGAAGAAGGAGAAGAAGCGGAACGGGGCCTTCCATGTGGGTTACTCGCTACCTTACACCCATCTGACATGTACAGCAGTACGCGGATGTATCGTCCGGCTGATTGTGTGACTTATAGAAACCAATGAGCCTCTCTACTCCACTCGCTTCACTCGTCGGTGAAACCGTCCTTTCACGCCCCCAAACTGTTAAAAAAATTTGGGAGTATGTCAAAGAGCGTGACCTGCAAGATCCAAACGATAAGCGGCAGATACGCTGTGATGACGCGATGCGTGCTGTCTTCAAGCAAGACCGTGTGCACATGTTCACGATGAACAAGATTCTTGCATCGCAGTTGTATCCAGTGGACGAAGATTAATACTTCCGCTCATTCGTCAGGCGGCCTTCGACTCCTGGGTAGGTAGCATTCGAGAGATTCCCACAAAGCATTCGTACTGCTGCTGGAGGTCTCTCCACGGCCAACATTTCGGATTCTTGTGCGACTTTATAATATCACTTCTTCATGTGCTTTTGATTGACTTTTAGCGGGGCGTTGAGTCTGAGTGTGACCGCACTGCTCCTTCCATGCAATGTTTCCCCGGATTCACGAATTTATCATGTCAATAAGGAGGGGGCGCAACTCTTTCGTGCATATGAGCCCTATGAGACGGACTGATTGCTTCATTGGTCTGGACACGATACTCTTAGGTATCGTGCGGTCGGCAACTTCGGTTTTCTGTTTTTGCTCCTCCTGATGCTGAAGCTTGGCATCTCAGTACTTACTACCTAGAAGGCGTAGCAAGTGCCAAAATAAAAGTCACATATTCGAATCGACTATATTTGAGGACTCTGTGACGTCTTGCCACATGATAGTACAATGCTATGCCAGGGAAAAACAGTTCTACTGCCTGCATACCTATCTTTAAGATCGCCGGCAAGCCCCAGAAACTTTTTGGAACTTGCTTTACATTATGCGAACAGTACAAGCTATATGAATACTGATCAACGTCTAATCTGCTTCAATGAAAGAGCGGTTCGGAAAGCATCTCACGAAAACTAAAGCCTGCTGCTGTAATCAGTGCTCCAGAAGCACCAACACGACCCAAGACACTGACAATGCACAATAATCAATGGCCTACAGCGATCGTTTCCGCTCTTTCAAAACTCCCCAGACGCCGCAACGACATACTTCCCAACTTCTCGGCACTGGGAGAAAACACCGACCAAAAGAATGGGACGAAGCAACCGCCGACCAAGCCATCAAAATCCCTCTGGTAGCTCAATACGGAACTCCCGCATCGCCTCCTTCCGCCACATCTCCTCCACCACTATCGAATCGCCCCACAACCCCTCTTCTTCCTCCTCGCTCTTCCCACCCTCCATCTCCCGCCCAGAGTCCCACACATCCAATACCTCCTCTCCCTGTCCCTGCGCGGATGACGTGGCACGAGCACTGGGACGCACGTTTTCCTTCCTCGCTTCCCTCCCTCGAACCTCATCCCTCTGGGTTAAGGGCTTCCTTCCGTTTCCCGCACCGCTCGGTCCAGGCCGTACCGATCCCAAGGGTGCCGCCCGTTCCTTTCTGTTCGCTGCGTCTCCATCATTGCTACTGCCAAGCTGCGGCCGCCGCAGCGATGCGGATGTAGCGCGGCCGTGGGCGTAGCCAAGCGTGGTGCGGGAGGCGGCTGCGTTACCTGCAGCTCCTGGCCGCGAAGGGGCAGCGCTAGCGCGTGGCGCAAGAGCTGGCTTGGCCTTTTTAGCAGAGGCGGCTGTAGGCCGAGCTAAAGCGAGAGCGGCAGAGCGGGAAGTGGCAGAGGATGGGCCCTGGGTGGGTGCTGCAACTGGCTTCTTGTTAACAATGGAGGTCTTGGCAGCTTCCCTGCCTGTTTCGCGAGGTTCAAGGCGTGCGTTGGGGCGCTCGAAGATGTTGGCACGACCGATGATAGGATCGTCGTCGATAGCCTTTTGAAGGAGGGCGTCCATGGCTTGGTCATGCTTGGCTTGGGCCTCGGCCTCTTCCTTTTCGCGGCGAGCAATAAAGTCTTCATCATCGGCGCCGGAGAAAAAAGAGTACATGCCACGTGTAATATTCTCGGCTGAGAACATTGGGTATTCCTTATCAGCGGGGAAGTCATCTGGGTCATCACGAAGAGCTAGATTCAATAAGCAATCTAAGTGCTACCAGTCAAGGAATGGAAAGACTTACGCTTTGGCTGAGGGGGCATGTATTCGATGTCAGGCTCTTCATCTTCGGCTTCGACTTTTGATGGCTCAGCTTGGTGGACTTTGACTTTCGCTCGTCGCATGCGGGGACTGAGCGACTTTGCTGCCGATTTCTCCTTGCCTTGGTCGATTGGGAGAGGCGCTGGTGTTTGAAAAGCCTTTGCCTTGGCATTTGTAGTTTTCATTCCCAGGGGGGCGCGGTTTCGTGGCCCTACTCATACATTATAAGCACTGCTCAACCACATGCAGGGGTCTAAATCTATTATCAGATGATGCAAAATGAGATGTCGGTGGAACGCAGGCCTTTCGCAGTACTCTGGTTTGTCCCCCCCCTCACCAACACGAAATCTCACTTTGCATCATCTACTGCTTTCACTGCGTACCTGCAGGTGTGACAAAGGCTTCATTGCCTCCTTCTTTGCCTAGTTTTCCATCCTTAACTCCTCCACCTAATCCTTTTCCATTAGTCTTGAGGACAGATTTTCCAGTCTTGAGAGGCGCGTTCTCGTCGTTGAGTGGAATTCGGAACGGGGTCTTTGGGCCTCTATGTCCTGGTGTCTTTATCCCTCTGGTGCCTTGATTGAGCGGCTTGGCCGCGGCCACTTGTTGATGCGCATGGGTAAGATTCTCTTGATCATGAACTGCAGCAAGCATTTTGAATGGTCATAACATCTTTCCACGGATTGTCAATGAGTGTACAAAGCATCGGACATCGAGGTTGAGAAAAGTCGAGGTCGAAAGTGAGTTTTTGTTGATCTGGTCGTCGCCGAGCAACGGCCCAGGGTGCGCGGGCTGCCGATCGTCCCTGCATCCGGGCCTGCGAACAACAGGCCAGAGCACACCAAGCAAAGGACACTCCACCCTGAAACAATTTATAGCTCCCGCTCAGTGCCCGGTTCTTCCGTCAAATACTTTTTGAACCTCTTCCCAAACTTTGCAGCCTGTCTCCTTGACCTATCATATCAACCATGGATCAGATAAAGAAGGTATACTGTTCCCCGCGTTGCCCCACAGTGCCACCATTGCATGCGTAATCAGGCAGTAGCAATGAACCAAAATCAGCACAATTCCACAACGCTCCCCGGCTGACTTCCCTCTCACAGCGTCTCGCAGCGCTCCGCGAAGAAGCCGATGAAGCCCACGCTAAGGTCGAGGAACTATCTAGCAAAGTCAAGACCCTTGAACAAGACAACCTCACAAAGGAACAAGAGATTACCTCTCTTTCACACAAGAATCAACTTCTCGAATCGGAAGTTGAGAAGTTAGAGGGTGGAATCAAGGACGCCAAGGCTCAGGCAGAGGAGAGCGGGGCCCACGGTCAACAGAACGAGACCCTACAGCGGAGATTGCAGTTACTGGAGGAGGAAGCTGAAGAGGCGGATAGGAACTTGAGGGAAGCTAACGACAAGTACGCAATATTCTAATTTTCCGTTCCTACATCTCTTGCCGAGTCCTTGGTTAACACTCGTCACAGACTTCGCCAAACCGACGTCAAGTCTGGGCACTACGAGCGCAAAGTGCAGGCTCTCGAGAGCGCACGCGATCAGTGGGAGTCCAAGTACGAAGAGATGGCCAAGAAATATGCCGACACCAAAAAGGAGCTCGATGACTTTGTGGCCGAGATTGGTAATATCTGAGCATTGCTGGGAGGAGACATTGCGAGTGGTAGTGATTGACGCAGTATATTGAAGCCCTGGTTCGGTGCTATAGATTCTAATCTTGACGTGGACATGGTAATTCTTGTTTGCAGGCGTGGTAGACTTCAGAAGCTGATACCTTTTACTTATCAGACTTAGAAAGCCTGGAATGCGGATGATGTGAATCAAAGAAAACAGTCGCGAACAATGAGCAGCACAGTATACGCTTCGTGTGTTATTTGCCACGTCGAATATTGGCAGCTTTGGCATTCCTAGCTTTTTGCTTCTGTTTCGCTACCTTACGCTCTGCCAGGCTCTCATACCGGAATTTCTTCTTTTTTGGCTTCTTGCCGGATGGTCTCTCCTTGGTCCATACTCTTTTTTTCTCTGGCCGGCCATTCACCGCAGCTCGATTAGCATTCTGATTCTCTACATCCGATGCTGACTGCTCGTCTTCCTCATCATCCTCTGCCGTGACATGAAGTCCATCTTTTGCCACATCAACGGACTCCACAGTAACTAACGCGTATTTGTCCTCGTCGACATACTCATCCACCCGATGTACCTCCATAGGTTCCCCAAACCCCTGCCATTCTTCTTCACCGTCGGCAGTCGATCCTTCGTCAGAAAGTCCTCCATTGTAGTCTGTGTTGCCATTTGATTGACGTAGCAGTGAATTGACCGCATTAACATGCTCCTCTAGTTGTTTTCG
Source organism: Bathelium albidoporum (assembly GCA_021031095.1). NCBI lineage: Eukaryota > Fungi > Ascomycota > Dothideomycetes > Trypetheliales > Trypetheliaceae > Bathelium > Bathelium albidoporum. The sequence goes on from JAGFVP010000102.1 coordinate 83,729, forward strand.
CCTTTGTTCTCGTATCTAGAAGGGCATGATAAGTCCATTTTCGGTAGTAGCGATAGTCTAGACACCAACTTCTTTGCGCTCTCGGATCCTATCATCTCGTTCCCGCTTTGCAGCTGCTTCTTGCGCCTGCTTAATCCTCTGCTGTTTGCGCTTGTGAAATCCGGTGAGATATTCTTCCCGCGCGGTCTCGTCAAAAGTAACCTCTTCCACAGCCGTAGCTTTTCGCTTCTTTGTTATTGGACCCATCAGATCCCGTCCGCGTATTTTCAGGGCGTGCGTGAAAAGTGTGGGAAAACAGTTGTGTCTTGAGCGTTTCTATCAAGTTATTCGCAACCATCGGCGAAAGTGTGCGGCCCGCCTCCGAGCCATCCCAAGTCAAAGCTGTCCCTCCAGCCCGCAATATGCCTTCATTAATACCGCAAATACCATGAGATCACAGATTGTTGGGGCGCTTGCCCTCAATATCGGACTAGTGAGTGCGTTCCAAGACGCCTCGCCGTTCTTTCTGTTCTCCAGTTCCAGGTATACAACACATGATATGACGTCTACCAGCTTCTGCGTAAGGTACGTGCTAACACATGAACAGATTAGCAAATACCTCCCTCGACTCTCTAAACATCGCTTCCTCTACGCAGGTGACGTCGTCTATACTGAAAGCACTCGAGACTTGCCCTTCTCAAACATATCTGCTTGTTGAACAGCCGGGCACGCGAGTATCAGATTTTGTTAGCAACAAAGCGGCACCGGCACTTCGCAGACAGATTCAAAAGGAGGATGAAAGGGTGCTGTCTAGCTTTACGGTTCAAGAGGTTGCAGGGACAATAGATGTAGCAAAAATTATCGAGTATCTTTCCACAAAGTGCCAGGCGCAGCAGTTGAGCCAGGAACAATTCTGTACGTCGTTTGTCTTTCTGCATCACCGTGATAAAGCTAACACCACACCAACTCAGATAACCATCGGCCAAGTAATGGAGGCTCACATCCTTCCATCGTTGCGATTAAAGTGGCAGCACTTCCCTCGAATCCCAAAGAACGCGCCATCCAGCTCCGCAACAATGGTATAACCTCTTCCCCCGAGTTCTCTCATCTAATCTCTAATTCTCCCTGCAGATGATCTTCTTGGCAGCAACGTCGACACCGCGTCATCCAGCGGCGAGTACACGGTCCTCTACATCACCTCGCCCCCGTCCACCTCCGAAAGTCCCTACACCGGCGCCCATCCCCAGCAAGTCTATGAAATGGAGGAGCTCGACTTTGCCAGTGCTGAACATATTGAACTGAAGCGTGACTTCGACGGCTACATCCGCGATAACAAGAACAAAGCCTTGCCACTGTTTGAGACGTATCAGTTCCTATCACCTGGTGAGATTCTGTTTCTTGCCCCACTGCTGCCCAATTCCTCTTCTGAAACTAATGCATTGCGTTTAGGTCTTTTCATGGCCGGTACGGTGAGTCTGATATTGATCCTGATCCTCTATGTAGGCGTAAACGCGATTGCGAGTCTGGAGGTGTCGTACATGGCGTTCAGCAAGGAGATGGGTCCGGCGGCCCAGAAGAAACAAGCGTGATCGATGAATGTGGATGAGTTGTTCATTCCGTTATTCAATGTCAATGTACAGATATTAGGCATTTTGTGTGCTTGAGTGGGGGAGTAGAGGCGCCGTCAAATTGATCCTCACACATTCCTCGTCTAACGCGCTGAGCGATGTTTTGCTCCGTCTACATTCCGCAAATGTGGTGGGCATCGTCCCTGTATCAACACAATGACTTCAGACACCATACGCTTTCACCACATCGTCTGTACAGCCCAGTCCTACGATCTCTTCTGATCCAGGCTTGTCTTCGTGGCCCTCCCTATCTTTATTCCTCCACATCTATCTTCTTATCTTTTTCTCCTACCACGCCTCGCTATGGACCTCAAATGCCTCCACCATCTCTTTCGTCTCGCCGCTCTTATTCCCACTGTCATTGCCCAAGCAGGTAACATCCAGACCGTTGCTGTGGGCGAAAATGGCTTCACTTTTACCCCCGACACCGTTATTGCACCCGTTGGTTCGATTGTCCAATTTCAGTTTTACTACTTCAATCATTCTGTTGTGCAAGGGGATTACGATCATCCATGCCAGCCGCTAGCAGGTAGTAAAGGCTTTTATTCCGGGTACCAGGTCGTCGCCAGTGGTGTTGCGGTAAGTCTGGGCTTCTTAGGTTTTAATGAACAGGGCATCTTGTTCAAAAGTGCGGAAGACGCAGTGATGGTAAGAAATGCGTGAGCCGTTGTTTGCCTCTTGGCCTGGGCATGGGCGGCGTACCTCCAAATTAGCAAAGGGCTGGAGTCAGCCGAAGATCAGTTAAAGAAATATCAATCAGGCAGAATGGGAATTATGAGAAAAGGGGAAGAGAGAAGGCAATAATGTTCCGAAATGTATTGATGCTGATACAGTCATTTTCGCGCAGCCTCAGGTCTTCAGTGTGGTAATCAATGATACCAATCCTATTTTCTTCTACTGCTCCCAGCCAATATACTCACACTGCCAATCGGGCATGGTTGGAGTAATAAACCCAGCGTACGTCACGTGCCTTGTCAACGCCGAGGAAGGCATATCTAATTCTGCACCAGAACCGCAGGCGATCCCCCCCAATCGCTCGCTGAATATCGCGCAGGGGCTATGACGATAAACAGCTCTTCTACACCTACTCAAGTACAAGGCGGTGTCTTTGGCGCCCCAGCGCCACCATCTAATTCCACAAGCATCGCCCAAGCCCCCGCACCAAGCAGCACCGTTTCAATCAATACCAACTTGATCGGGGTAACGCTGGGTCCGCATGGTGGTGGAGCATCCACCAACGCAGCGACTGTGTCTGGACTCTCAGGCGCATATCCTAGCTCAAGCCCAAATTCAAGCCCGGACGTCAGTGGAGGTATCAGTTCAACGGTCTCGTACGGGGGACCGGGAGCGTGTCCTGCGTCACCTGCTTCGGCAACACGGAAAAGATAGAGTGGATGGGGAAAATCTGGAGGAAGTTACGAATGGGAGAAAGCAGAGGGGGGTGCAGCTAGCGTGGACTGTTCTGACTTCATCTTCGATGTAAAACTTTAAAATTAAGCATTTCGTTTCCTTTCCTTGGATAACTACCGTCAACCACGATTCTATAAGGTAGCATGCGCTTTTATTGAGGTAGCATTGCGGGCGTGGTGGAAGTGGTCCAGGCCCTTCGTCCTGGTTTTCGGGACGGATGTTGTATGATCGTTCCAGGGGTAGTGACTGGTTGGGATGTTCGGAAGATTGCTTTGGTAAAAGAGGCCAGCTGTGATTGGCGCAGTATACGTTGGTCAAGTTAATAATCGGGCTTCTCGATTCTTTGGTAGTCATCGCTTTGTATGATAGAGTAATCACCACGTGCATTCGCACGTCGCATGCCAATACATTGTAGGGCCGATTGTGACGGATATCACGAGCGAAGATGATCTGCCGTTCAGAAAAGAGAGGCAGCGGGAGCAAAAGGGTGCTTTGATTAGATGTCGCAATGATTGGAATAGACTAAATAGATATGTAGATGGCAATTAGAGAAGTATGCGATCCTACATAGGCAAATCAGCTTGCAAAGTCTACCCATCATCCGACTTTCCCAGGCGATGTACTAAAGGAAATTAAGGTTCTGGCCTGTTATGGGCCACGGCTTGTTTGAGAGGCTATTTGCGTTGAAATGGCAAACTTGAATCTCACAGCCAAGCCTCTGACTGATTAATAGCGGCCAGGCCGGAGGATGAGTGGACGGCTCTGGATGATTCCGAAGCGTGCGTTGGCGGCCGAAGGGTGGTGGCATTTCTTACAGATGGGGATCTGGACTGTCAAACGCGCGCAAGGCAGGAGGCGCATAAGGCAGTTGGCGGTTGGCGTTTCAGAAGCTGCGAGTTGGGTTTTGAGCTTGCGGATAGAACGGCAAACCTTGACGCCATCTTCGCAACGGCCTGAAGGCTGACGAGAGAAGTCGGGGAGCCGGCGGTGGATTGGCCTGGTTTTGGTCTGGATATGCTGTGCCCGTCCGGTACTGGCGTGGGGGCATTGGGGATTGGGGTGTGATCGGGGTGTGATGGGCGCTGGACCCTAAACGACGATCCGCCACCAGCGCGTTCGCGTCCTCTCTGGCCTCGCTTCCATCACTAAGGTATACGGGCCTGCTCCCATCTCCCGACTGCCATCTTGATCATCCGCACGACGCGCACTTCACGCGCGACCATGGCTTTGCCCGAGCGTCGGGTGCCTGTGAGACAGAGACGCTGCAGCGTGACGGCATGGGGCGGCGACAGATGGGAGCGAGAAAGCCACGGGGCGCCGCCGCCGGCGACAGGGGGCATCGTCTTCTGCACAAGGCCGCGTTCTAGAACGGCATCGCCTAGGCCAAAGGGATCGTGGTGTGAGCTAGAATCAACATGATCCTCCCGTACCACCATCCATGTCCGTCGCTACCTTGCTCAGCTAGGCTTGGCTGTAGACGAAGCCTCTCTGTCTTTCGCTCGTCGCGTGCGACCTCCAAGTCTTTCCCCCTTCTCTTCCCTTGCCATATCATCCAAGTTGCGTCAGAATCGCGTCCCGTTGCGTCCAAAGCACGTCCGTTGCGTCCAGTGTGCGCATTTCCAATACTGAGAGGCAAAAAAAACAAATAACCGCTTAACAGCTTGCTGCGACCGCCTTCCATTTCTTCGGACTGCGAGTACTGATTAGTCACCCTACCACTGTCTCATTATTTGATATCCCAAGAATTCTTTCGCCAATCTGCATTCAATCCTTGGAATTCGGACAGTCTGCGGGCGGGTCGCCAGTGCCCGTGGGACGACGTTGGTATGTCTGAAGACGAGGAAGAGCATGGCTCGGATCTACCCACCATAGGACCAAGCCACCGCGACAGTGTATGCTTTGCGCTGCCCCGACCCTATGTCGAGAGTCTTCCTGGCACCGAAGCTTTTAATGAAGTCCTTGCTCGATTGTATTCGCCGCAGGAGAATACTGCGCTTACGGAGTTGATCCAACTCAAGACCAGATTACGAGATGCCAGTTCAGACGATTTCTGGATGTCCATTACTCACGGACTGGCAAAGCTCACTGGCGCGCAAGCGACGTTCGTCTCTAAGCGGGTCTTACATGATGAGCACAATCTCGCGGTCGAAATGCCTCCTCTTGGAGAACCGGGATCCTGTTTGATGGCATCATCCATCTACCTCGAAGATGAAGAGGGCCGTGGCGAATCCATGCGTAACTGGAAATATCAAGCATTTCAGTGTCCTTGCTCAGCCATGCGACATGACAAGGTCTTCGTGATTCCGGAGAAATTCGGCGAACACGTGACGAGCAACCCCAATCAACTACCTCTATCGATGGAATCTTATATTGGAGTGCCCCTGTATGCCGATGGAAAATGCTTTGCCCACTTTGGTGTCATGTGGTCAAAAAAGGGGTCTGCCAACCGGCCGTTAACTTGGGGTTTCATGGAGATGATGCTTCATGCTGTAGAAGACATGATCACCCAAAGACTAATGGAGGGAGAAGCGTTCCCCAAGCATCCACCGCTACCATTGATACAAGTAAAGCAAGCCAAGGTCATTCCTCATGAGGCTGTTACACCCGCACAGTCCCTCAAACCCTACGCTCGAAGTCTGTCCCACGAACTCAGGACGCCAATGCAGGGTGTAGTGGGCATGCTTGATGTCATGTATGCTGCTATTCAGGAGGCTTCCGAGGACCAGACAGATTCACGTCTTCGTAAGGTCTTTGAACAGCTTAAGCATAATATTGAGATAGTTCAGGGTACTTATCCTTCTGGCGCAAAGACTTGTCAAGCACTAACACATCAATAGACAGCTCACGACGCGCAGTAGAAGCAGCTGACAATGTGGTTCATGCTTATGATATGAACATGGGTGTTCCCGACGATCTAGACAACGGGCCCTTCTCACCGCGTGAAGCATCAGACGAAACTGAGGCTCAGGCTCCGGGAAAAACCCTCAATGCTATCGAGCCAGAAGATACTGGGCCAGTGGAACCCCGCACTAACAAGCGACGAAGAGGCAGTGTAGCCTGGAATGAGGGAAGCTTTCCCAAAATTCGTATAACAGAAGCTATATCTGTATCTCCTGTGCAAAGCCGAGCCTCTTTCAGCTACAACCAAGACGTCGAACGCTCTCCAACTTCAGGAACTTACGCAGAATCAGACACCTTTGTGGCCGAAATGCATTACCCAGAGGCTGAGTTACAGCGAGCGATCGCTCCAGGTCTTCGACACGTCAACCTTGGTGATGTGCTCCAATACGTGGTTAACGACTCACTGAAGGTTGGCGGACGACCCGAGACCACAGTTGCTCACCAGACCGACACTGGAGAGGTGATTGAGGTCACGTCTGTCGGTCCAGATGGAAGTGAAAAGGTCAAAATTGTGGAATGGTCCGTCGACCCGATGGTGCCTGAGTCGATATTAGGTAAGCTGAGACACCACAGCAATTTTCTTGGATGCTTTGGTCTAACAATGCATGTAGTCGACGAAAAAGACCTTTCCAAAATGATCTCCTGTGTCGTACTCAATGCACTCAAGTTCACCGACGAGGGTCGCGTTGGTGTCAAAGCCAAACTCAACTCAAGCTTCAAATACGTTGTCATCAACGTCGTCGATACTGGCCCCGGCATGCCAGGAGACTTTCTTCCCAATCTATTCAAACCCTTTTCGCAAGAGGACGGTACGCGAACGCGCAAGAGAGATGGTCTTGGTCTTGGACTTTTGGTAGCCAAGGGCATTTCCCGCAGGCTCGGCGGTAACTTGAGTTGCATTCGAACCGATACATCTGGTCCGCGAAAAGGCACCGAGTTTGAGATGCGTGTTCCCATTATTGCAGCCAGGCCTGGTGTCGGATCCGGTACCAGTTCGCCTGCCCCCAGCAGGTCCGCCACCGCACAAACCTCGCTCGACACCGTCTCCTCTACAGAACCCGACTCACCTCGGTGGGACAGTCCAGAGACTTTTGGCACGCGGCCCCCACCATTGCGCCGCTCTGCATCCAAGCCATCTCCCTCCAACGAATATCCCTACATCCCACCCACCACCGCCCCGCGCCGCTACCAAAACCACCGTACCCGCCGTTCGAATCGTCGCCAGCGCAAACCCGACGCTACCCTTACCTCGTCCGCTGCAACTGGCGATGCTAATACCCAATTGACCTCCCCACAGTCGCCACCGCTCAACTTCCTCGTCGCGGAGGACAACAAGATCAACCGCTTGCTGCTCGTGTCGATGCTGCGCAAGCTCGGCCACGCGAACGTCTACGAGGCGCATGACGGTGTCGAGGCCGTACGTCAGATGACGCTGCCGCGAGCCCCGGGACAGCAGATCGACATGGTGTTGATGGATCTGTGGATGCCTCTAATGGACGGATATGAGGCGACGGAGCGGATTCTAGGAATGAGCAGCAAAGAGACGGTATGGGGAAAACCGACGGTGTTGGCGGTGACGGCGGATGTGACTGAGGAGGCGATGGAGCGGGCGTGGAAGGTGGGAATGAAGGGGCTGATGACGAAGCCATATAAGCTTGCGGATCTGGAGGCGCTGATTCAGGAGTATTGCCCGGTGTCGGAGGTGTGAAGGCGGAGATGGTGGGGTAATGTTATGCGTTCATGAATTCGGGATGGAGGAGTGGGTTCAGGTGATGAGATGGAATTAGGGGCGGTCTGTGACGTCGTATAGCACGACGGCTCCTGCGCGACTTCGTCTTGGATTGAGGACGAAGCACATGGTAGCTCAAGGAGGGCTTTAATTTTCGGTTATAGTGATACCCTGAAATGCAAATGTCAATTACAATTTTTACTGTACCTCGTTCCTGATCAGTCTTGTACCAGATCATCGCGCCGAACAGGTTGACGTCCTCAAACATGCGACGTAAAGTGTCAAAATCCCTGGCAGAACGCGCATTCTCTTGGCAAGGCTGCGCAGGGGTCCAAAATTTCCCTCAGAGCCTGTCTAGGCCCTGACATTGCCCCCCAATTCTCTAGGAACCCGCATCCCACCTTCTGTCGCTCTTTTTGCGGGAATGTTCGCTTCCTTTGTCTGGGGTATCTGGCGGCGTCGACAATCTACAGCTACCAATTTCTTAGCATGGACGGAGATGGAAAATCCATTACACAACCAAAGCTTGATACATTCAGCCTCCTACTTCCTTTACCCTACCGCGTCGCGATAATCATTGTCTTTGGTCGGTTTCGTCTGCGATTCCTCATAATAAAGATACAAGCTAATCTTTCGCAGGCGTCTGGGCGTGGGGTGCCAACCTCCAGTACCTCTCCCTCGCCGGCATCGTACGCTCCCCTTCACCACCCTTCTTCGCTGCCTGCACCTAACCCCTCCACCTAGGACGTCCCCTCCCTCATCCGCTACCCCACACGCACTTCCGCCACAGCTCCTACGCATGCGCTCTCTACCCACCGCCTCGCCGTCCTCCTTACTCTCCCCCTCCTCACCTCCCTCCTCCTCTTCTGGTCCCTCACCCAACTCGACGTCCCTCTCATCCTCGCCCACCCGGCCGACGGCAAGTTCGGCGACATCCTGCTCGCCGACGCGCTGACCTCGTATGCGAAAGTGCTCGGCGACCTCGCCATTGTGCTGTGCACCCTCGTCTTCGCCCCGGCAGCGGGAGAGGGAGGAGGAGGGGGA